>JAYESA010000018.1:44754998-44820659 GCA_036927795.1 Iris macrosiphon
TCCTTGACGCTTCTGTTGCTGGACCACTTATGTAGCAGAATTTGGCCTCTCCAGGTAGACAAAAGATGACCCGTTTATCTACACATTCGATAGTTGTCGAGCAAGCGCCGAGCCAATCCATCCCCAAGATGATATCGTAATCCCGAACATCTAGGACTAACACATCGAACGAGAGTTTCCTTTCCCCAATACAGACGTAACCGCCCTGACATACTGAATGGACACGTATCTTCGTGCCCGATAGGGTGCTAACTCTAAGGTCTAGATATAATGGTATCATTTCTAACTTATTTTCCAAGGCAAAATTCGTAGATATAAAGCTATGCGTAGCACCAGAATCAAATAGCACGCGAGCAGGTATGTTATTGAAAAGCAATATACCTGACACAACGGTGTCCGATGCTAGGGCCTCTTTCCTTGTCAACGTGTACACCCGGCCTTAAGCTTGACGACGCTCTTGCTGCAAAGTGGCTCGATTGGCTTGAGGTGTTGTGGCATAATTTGGATATTGAGGGCGAAGCTTGGAGGGGAGCAGACAGTTACTAAGCTGATGTGTTGGATCACCACAATGGAGACATGACCCGATCTTTCGACGACAGTCATTTTCTGTGTGCCCTTGTCTGTTGTAGTAGGTACAACGTTGCCCTGGATTTCCTTTCGGATGACCGTCATTATTTAGACACTTTGGAGCGATGTTTCCTCCTACTATGGCGCTTGTGATTGGAAGTATGCACAATGTCGACAACAACTGAAGGATACTGCGATTCAAGGGAAAGGGCATGATTGAGAACTTTCCGCATAGTCAGGTATTGGGGAACGACCACGTGTGCATGGATGACAGGTCGCAGATCACCTTCGATTCATCTTGCTCGACTCGCTGCATCAGGTAGGTAGGCACTTGCAAATTTGGCGAGTCGATTAAGTTTAGCGGAGTACTACTTCACGGTCATGTTGCCTTGTCGAAGCTGCATGAACTCGTTCTTCTTTTGCCGACATACGAGAGGGGGTATGAACTCCTCTTCGAACGTGCTACGAAAGGTAGCCCACGCGATCGTCTCGTCTTCTTCATCTACGGAGAGAGATCTTCGATGCACATCCCACTAGTCGTGTGCGTTCAAACGGAGCTGCAATTGAGCATACGTCACATGTTTTTTCGCAGGTACCTATAGCAAATTGAAGTGATCCTCAAGCTATGCCAGCCAATCTAGAGCCACGACCGGATTCTCAGTCCCTTTGAAAGGCGTGTTGCAGACCTTCTTGAAGTCGGCAAAGTTGAAAGTAGTCACATCCTTCTTTTTTGGAGTTTGAGGTATTTTGACTTCAAGCGTGGGTCACTCCACCGATGTCGCTACTGCCATCACGGAATGGTTGGTGGCCAAGGTTTGAACGATCTGTTGTAGGGCATCTACCTGCTTTTATTGGCCTGCAAATCGGACTTCTAGATTGCCTTCGAACTTGCTCTGTCACTCTTTCGCTCACTTATAGCGAGCCTCATCCCATTGTTGGCTTTCTTCAAGTATCTCCATCATTCGCTCAATTGGGTCAACATGGGGCATGGTTCGCTGGCTTCTGGAACTTGCCGAGGTGTCGGAACTACTTTCCTGGGCTTGTACCTCTCTTTGTGCTAGCACTGATGCTTGCGCTTGAGTTACTCCTTTAAAAGAATGTAACTTACGTCAGGCTCATAAATGTATTATGGACTCACTGCATGGAGCATATCTCATTTTTGGCCAAACGAGTTCAAGAGTTCGCATAGGGAATAGATCGTTAAAGGAACTTTTCTGACACGAGGTCAAAAGGAACTTGAAGTTGTGCTCTGATACCAATATGTCACGTCCGAGGGATGACTATCGATTCAACGAAAATCGGGACGTGACACCCGAAGGACTGGATAACATGTGAGTGGGGGAGGAGCTCGGAGCCAACCCTCACCACTCTAACCGCCTCCGTCATCTCCGCTAGCCTCTTCTTTCTACAAAATCACAATGAATATAAAAAAGAAAAGAAAATTGAGAAAGGATAACAAGTCAAGAGGGTGACAGTGAACTCCACAAGAAAAGAAAAGAAAAGAAAAGAAAAGGTAAGACAATGGTAAAAAAGATGGACAACTTTGTTCATTTCACTGTGATTTTGTTCCCACAATTCCATAAATGCTCACCAGCCTCCTCTTCTTTCTTAAGGACGATCCACCATGTGCGAGGGCATCGTCAACATTATGTTCCGTCGATTCGGTCACGTGGACTCTCGAAGACATCTTCACCGAGCTCGAGTCCATCGAAAAGAAGCTCAGGTCAGGAGCATTAGCCCCTTTCCCGCTCAAGTAGCTGCCGTAGCTGTCTTATGCGGGTCGCTGGTCCTCGCGCATCGTCGCTCCTCCTTGGACAAAGAGCAAGCACTTCGTCATATGCGTCTTCGACGACGATGATAACAAAGGAGCTGGTGAGGGTGAGGACCACGGGGTGTGGGTCGTCCTTCATGTATTTGTTGGTTTGTACCTGTGGAGAGAATGGTGATCGAGGGGAGGGGGATGAGAGAATATTTTTGTCATTTAGAAATTTTTGTTAACACCATTAGAATATTAAATTTTACAATTATAGTTGGTGTTAATTTGTCTAATATAAAAGTATTGGATATCATGTTGAAAAACTTAAATAATTGAGGGTATCAAATTGAACTTAAGCCTTTTCTTTAATTATAATCTTGTGCACTAAGATGCATTTTCAACCTCATCTATTGGAGATGCTGTTATAATACGACACTTAATAGAAGACTGAAACCCCATCTTCATTGGAACAAAAGCCTACACCAACCAACATATGGTCTAGTTGATCCGTATGGCCTATAGGTCAGGTCCGGACCTAACAAATACCCACACACAACCAAGGTCGATGGATGAGAACAATAAACACTACTGAAATAGCATCTGAGTCAAAAAAAAAGAAAAAGTGGACTCGTAGGATATAGTCCCGGATTATCCAATCTACCTATTAAAAGAACAAATATCTACAATCCGCTAGAGCATCAATAATAAAGCTCATCCAAATTTCAAGATTATAGATCTAGAATATATGAACTAATTTTATAGAAATATGATAGTCTCGTCCCATGAGAGCTATAAGCTAAACTTGAGAGTTTATACATTAAAAATATAACAACTTATTTTGTAGAATAGTAAATTTTAATTTAGAATTCTAATTTTTGGATTTTAGATTTTAAATTATTTTATGTTGTTCGATTATTTTCTACTATTTTCATACAAACCAATCTATTCTAGAATTATTTTTTATTGTAAATTTGGAACTCAAGATTCATTTTTTTCAGCTCCATTTATTGAGTTGCGTCTGAGACGCATGAAAAAAATTAGGCCATGTCCAATGAGAATTTCTAAAATTGAGTTTCTATCATACTTGGCATTGCACTGTAAACCTAGATGGTAGAGTTTCTATATAGAAGTTGTAGACACAAATATACTATTCAATAGTTTTCCATTTCTATCTTATGTGACAAAAAAATAAGATCAATTTAATGTTGTATGATCCAATATTAATTGTTCTAAGAGATGCAATTTTTTATGAGAGTTTCTATCTCAAAGAAATTTTCCATCCTACATCGCTGCTACATATGATGAAAATTATGATAGAAATCATGGTTAGGAGACATGTTTCTCTGAGGCCATCTCCAATCGAGGTTTCTATCTCCCCTATTTTTATGATAGAAACTCCATTTAGAAGAAGAAAAAAAACTTCTTCCAACGATTATTTCTATCCTATGTGGCGGTACGACATATGATGAAATTTTCTTATGAGGGTTTCTAACTCATAGAAATTCTTTCTCTCTCATAGTAATTAATATTGGACCATGTAGAAACCCTCATATAAATTCTTAGTCTCTCGTAGCAATTAATATTGTACTATATATCATTAAATTGATCATTTAATTTTGTGTCAGATAGAATTAGGGGTGCAAACGAGCCAAGCCGAGCCAAGCTTTCATAAGCTTGAGCTTGGCTCGAGCTCGTTTATATTAAGCTTGAGCTTGGCTTGGTTTGAGCTCGAGCTTGGCTTGATAAGCAAGCTTGATTCAAGCTTGATAAACAAGCTTGATAAGATCAAACTCAAGCTCGTTAAGCTTGATTTCAAGCTTGATAAACAAGCTTGATAAGATCAAACTCAAGCTCGTTAAGCTTGATTTCAAGCTTGTTCAGCTTTATTTCAAGCTCATTAAGCTTGATTTCGAGCTTAACGAACTTGATTTCAAGCTAGTTAGGCTTGAATTCAAGTATATATAATTTTAACAATTTATTTATAAAAATTTAATTTAAAAATGTCCTTAATATCAATTATTAAGGACATATAATTATATATAATGCACACAACCATATTGTTATACAAACATGCATAAAATTAGAATTCAACAAAGAACAAATTTAAATCACAAAATAAATTTGTAGACTGCTAGCAACGAGCTCCTAAACGAGCTTCTAAACGAGCCAGCTTACGAGTCAGCTCGCAAGCTTCTAAACGAACCAGCTCGCGAGCTTCTAAACGAACCAGCTCGCAAGCTCAAACGAGCCGAGTACTTCTAAGCTTGAGCTTGGCTCGTTTATTAAACGAGCTCGAAAATGAAGCTTGAGCTTGGCTTGTTTACTAAACGAACCGAGCTCAAACGAGCTTTTATCGAGCCGAGCTCCGAGCAGCTTGCGATCGGCTTGGCTCATTTGCAGCCCTAGATAGAATATAAATAGAAGTCATTGGAGAGAATTTTTGTGTGTACAATTTTAATGTAAAAATTCTGTCAATTATGATAAAAATTTCTGTAAATTACAATATCAAATAGAATAAAACTCAATTTTAAGGATTTTTCCAATAAAAATTGATAAAATTTAGCCTTTGGACAATCCGTCCCCATCCCACACTGGAAAAGGAAATATCACCAAAAGTCCACCAATGCCTTATTACTCCCTACAATTCCCAATTTTCGGAAAATACCAATTCCTCCTCCTCTAATGGAGATCCCCAACCGCCGATCGAACTACTCCCTCCTGTCCCAGTATCCCGACGAACCCCCTCCCCCGAAGTTCGACTCGCTGCAGCGCCAGTCCAGCGGCTCCAGCTTCGGCGAGAGCTCCCTCCTCTCCCTCTCCGCCGTCGACTACTGCTTCCCTCCCACCGACCCCTTGGCGCCCATCGGCGGCCCCTACCCCGCCGCTCCGGTCTCCTCCTCGTCCTCCGTCAAGAGCTGGGCGCAGCAGGCCGAGGAGGCCTACCAGCTCCAGCTCGCCCTCGCGCTCCGCCTGTGCTCCGACGCCGCCTGCGCCACCGATCCCAACCTGCTGGATTCCTCGCCCGCCGGGGAGTTCGGGGCTCCCTCGGCGGAGGCCATCTCCCATCGCTTCTGGGTAATTTTCATTATTCTCGACAAACATATTCCTTCTTAGTAGGTTTGAAATCGGAAAAGAGAAGAAATTGAGCTCATTTCCGCAAATTTGGCAGCCGAAACGCATAAAGTTATCATCTTTGATGGAAATTCTGGGATCTTTGTTTTAGGGATACTTGATGGTCAGGTCGTTCTAGTAGGTTTGAAGTTGTAAAAGAGAAGAAATTGAGCTCAAGAGAAGAAATTGAGTTCATTTCCGCAAATTTGGCAGCCGAAACGCATAAAGTTATCATCTTTGGTGGAAATTCTGGGATCTTTGGGATACTTGATGTTCTGGTCGTTCTTAGTAGGTTTGAAGTTCTAAAAGAGAAGAAATTGAGCTCATTTCCGCAAATTTGGCCAGCCGAAACACATAAAGTTATCATCTTTGGTGGAAATTCTGGGATCTTTGTTTTAGGGATAACTTGATGTTCTGGTCGTTCTCAGTAGGTTTGAAGTTATAAAAGAGAAGAAATTGAGCTCATTTCCGCAAATTTGGCCAGCCGAAACGCATAAAGTTATCTTTGGTGGAAATTCTGGGATCTTTGTTTTAGGGATACTTGATGGTCAGGTCGTTCTCAGTAGGTTTGAAGTTGTAAAAAAGAAGAAATTGAACTCATTTCCGCAAATTTGGCATCCGAAATGCATAAAGTTATCATGTTTGGTGGAAATTCTGGGATCTTTGTTTTAGGGATACTTGATGATCAGGTCCATAGTAGGCTTAGAATAGTAAAAGAGAAGAAAATGAGGTTATTTTTGCAAAGTGGCCCTGTACTTTAACTTTTTGAGTGACCTAAAGTAATCATTTTTAATGGAATTATGAGATCATAGGCACATAAGATGCACGAGCTTGGAAGTAGCCAAGCACCTAAGAATCACAAATTCTTTCTTCACTTGGTCATTTTGATTTATCCACAATCTTTGTCCATAATAGGTTTGGAGTGGTAAAAGAGAAGAACTTTAGCTCATTTGAGGAAATTAGTTTTCAAATTAAGGGTCAAAAGACCTGAACTTACCATCTTTGATCGAAATGTGCATCCGTAAGTTGGAACTAGTCGATCACCCAAGAAGCAAAATATCTTTGTTATAGGTTATTAGTAGGTTTAGAGTGGCAAAAGAGAAGAAATTGAGACGACAAATTAATGGTTGAAACACCTAAAGTTACCATCCGTAATGGGATCCAAGAAGCCTCTTTGTGGGAATTTCACATTCCGTCTGCCGAGTCCAGCTCCCATTGTTACCACGTAAAATTATACTTCATCTTGCGTCTCCTGATGTTTTTGATTTCTTAGTAGGTTTATAATGGAAAAAGGGAACTTGAGTTTGTATAAAAAATCGGCATGCAAATTAACGGTCGAAACACCTAAAATTACAATTTTTAATGGAACAATGCGATCCTATGAACCTTCATAGGCTTCCTTTGGCCAAAGCAGTTCATGTTGCTTCTCGGTGACTTTTGTTTCTTTTCACCACTTGATTCCTTAGTATGTTTAGAGTGGTGAAAGAGAAGAAACTGTGCTCATTTCCGTGAACTGGCATGCAAATTAATGGTCGAAAGACCTAAAATCACCATCTTTAATGCAATTATTGGATTGTAGACGCAAGATGAGTGAGCTTGGAACTAGCCAAACACCCAAGACACACAAATACATATTTCTGGATATTTTTTACTCATGCATTTACCAGGCTTGTCTATTATTGTACATTTGTACAAGTGACCCCAATAGTTTCTTCTGGCTGTAATAATTTAGAGAAGAAACTAGAAGAGAAGGAACAAGGAACATCTTGTAAGTTAAAGGCACAAAGAAACAGTTGCATCCACACAAGAGCAAACTGTAGTCGGAACTTCTTTAGTGCTGTCAACTAGAAGTCAACCATCTCAAGTGGTGCCAAATTCCTAGCCATGGAATCTATAGAAGCGACAGGCTTGCATAGACCTAGGAAGGCAGCTGACAGCACAAAATCCTAGACTTGGTCATGCAGTTGAGACTCTTGAAATTGAGGAACAGCTCTCCAGAATTCTCTTGACTGAGAGAGAGAGAGAGAGAGGTGGGAGTGGGGGCAGTTGCTCCCTTACTCCAGCGGAAATCCATTAATCCTCCTTAGGATCGCCATACTCCCACGTAGATTGCCCACTCTGGTCCATGAGGGTTGCCCCCACAACAGCCATACACCTACCAGTGTCCATGTTCCTGATAGAACCCGTCAGGAAATAAGCTTTGGATATGTAGTGACAAATCTATTGGATTTTCATTCATATTTTTGAACCAAAAGGGTTTCTCACAAAAATATCAAAAGGACATACACCTACCAGTGTCCATGTTCCTGATGGCGCCCGTCAGAAAATAAGCTTGGATATGTAGTGACAAATCTATTGGATTTTCATTCATATTTTTGAACCAAAAGGGTTTCTCACAAAAATATTTTTGTTAAGGCCAGATGCGCCCATACTTTGTATAATTCAAATGTGTCTTTCTGAAGGAATTGATAGTGCATGTGCATGACACCCACCATTGAATGAAACAATCAAGCTCTATTTATTTCATCAAGACAGTGTTACGGGTTTAATAGATTATTTTTATATGTTCCAGGTAAATGGCTGCCTATCATATCATGATAGGGTTCCAGATGGCTTCTACCTTATTCAGGGAATGGATCCCTTTGTATGGACTCTATGCACTGATGTGCAAGAGGAGAGTCGTATTCCATCAATCCAATCACTGAAGTCTGTTCATCCCAGTGAATCGTCAATTGAAGTGGCTCTGATCGATATAAACAGTGATCCTGATTTGAGGCAGTTACAAAATATAGCATTAGGCCTTTCACATAGTTGTGCTACAACAAATGACATGGTGGAACAGCTTGCCAAGCTTGTCTGTTCTCAGTTGGGGTGGGTTATTGATGCTAACATCCTTTCAAGTCATTGTATATTGAGTTTCTTGTTTTTCTTTGACTTCAGTTTCTAAGATAATATTGCTCTCTCAAGGGGATCAGCTTCTAATGAAGATTTTTTGCTTCCTCGTTGGAAAGATCGATGTGAGATCCTCAAGGCTATATCAGGTTCGGTTGTAATATCTATGGGAAAGCTATCTGTTGGCCTTTGCAGGCATCGGTCCTTGATGTTCAAAGTAAATTTCAAAATACCCACTCTTATATTAAATATATCTATGGTTTCTGAGTAGAAGATGTAAGGCTTTCTTTTTCCTGTATAAAATATAGTTGAGTCATAGACGCAATATCTCACTTCAAATTAGTTTTGAACTCGACATGTTCTTTATAATTGGGGAGCGACATTTTTTTTTAAGTAGGATCATTTATGAAGTAGAAATATGCATATTTTTGTCAATTTGTTTTTTGTGTTTACAGATGTTAGCAGATGCAATGAATTTACCATGCCGAGTTGCCAAGGGCTGTAAATACTGTAAAAGTGAGGATGCATCCTCTTGCCTTGTGCGCTTTGGTTCAGAAAGGTGCACCATTTCTTTGTTAGATCATATTTTTCATGATGGTTTATTGTTTAGATTGCAAAAGGGAATCTTACCTTTGTAACTGATTAGAGTCTTGACACTGGGAACATACCTGTTAAGGATTGGAATCCTTTTCTTGTTGTTTCCTCATAGCTTCATCAGTTATGTCCAAGAAACATTTGTCGAAATGAAGAAGGGAGCTTCACAACTTCATCACTGTATCCATGTCCAATTGTCAAATGTGACATTCTTTTGGGTACGGGATACATACATCAAAGATGCCTTTGACTCACATCCGGTCATATAGTGATTGTGACTGTATTTTCAAGTTTAATTTACTTATCTAAAGTCAATCATTGAGTTTTTTCATATTGCAGTGTATTATTAAATTCTTTTTAGTATGTATTCCAAATTGAATTATAATAGTATATACTGTGTCTTCAAATCACCAACTATCATTTACTGTATCATCTAATATCTTCTATGCGAATTAGTTACCTACTCTATCTGTCTAAATGGATACCATATGAGCCATAATTGTAGTATTCATGGACCACCTCACTTCCAACATATAGATGCAATTGGCTACCATTTCATCTTGTGCTTAAGATATAATGATTTTGTCTGTTTTCCAATTGTGATTTTTTCCATGATCCATGGCGTCCTTCAGAGATATAAAATCATACCAAAATATTTTCTTACTCTATCTTTGATTATGGTTATATTTTCTTGATTTGTTTCCTTTGGACCTGATATCATACTCCTTTATCCCTTTATACTTCTAAAATGATTGGAAGCTAAATCTTTAATTTATAGTTTATTTTTTTTCCTCTGGCAAAATCAGAGCAACTGTTTGTTTTATCAACCCTGGCTAAATGGATTGGTAGGTTCTTAAGTTCCAAGCCTCGGAGTTCTTTTTCTATTAGTATCAGTTTGTGCTTATATATATTTTTTAATTTTGGCTTGTATTTACGATATCAGCTGACCGCTAAACTTCGAATTATCTCCTTTGTCCAGTCAATTGGAAAACACATGCTCAATTCTCCTTGCAATTCTTCTTTTGGCAGGGAATATCTAGTTGATCTGATTGAGAATCCAGGTTTCTTGTGTGAGCCTGATTCATTACTTAATGGTCCATATTCTATCTCAATTTCTTCGCCCTTGCGTCCTCCAAAATTCAAATCAGTTGAATCAAAGGGGGACTTCAGAGCTTTGGCCAAGCAGTATTTTTTGGATTGTCAATCACTTAACATCATGTTCAATGATGCTTCAGCAGGTATGCACTTGTATGATTGTGTTTCTTGTTTTTCTAGAACTATTACAATATGGCCTTATATTTACTATTTCTTTCTGGTGTTGATGATTTGTCTTGCTTTGTGTAACATAGTTTTTTGTATGCTTACTTCCATTGGTGGTCACTGTGTGATCATTCCGAAACATCTAATTTTTTGCTACATTGGTAATATTGATTATAGCCATTGGAACATCAAGAATTAATGAGTAAAGTATCTGTTCTGTGTGATTTTCTCTAAGGGCTAGCTTCTTGCAGCGAAAGGTTGAGATGTAGGCAGGCTTGATGAGGCACATATCCGTTGAACAATTTGGAAAATTTGAATATTAATTCATTATAAGCTAGCAAATCCATTGCACTGCTGTCAAGACCATACAATTAAAAGTTTCCTTCCATATCTTTTTATCTTGCACACTCTGGAACCCAACCCTAAATTTCCTGATTAGAAATCAAGACAAAATTTCATATTTGTCTCCTTGGACTTAAAAAAACTCTTAGTTTCTATTAGTGGTTTTACGATCAATAAGATTGTAGTACCCTTAAAAGCCCTTAGAAGCCAGAATCTCCTAGGTGGCCAACGAATCTCAATAAGAATCTCGATTCCGCAGTTCTTACTTGGGAGCTAGTTTTTCAGACGACGGGAGCTCGTTTCCCATGCGGTAGAGCACATTTTCCATGCGACGAGAGCGCTTCCCATAACAAGATCCAAACAAGATCCAAAATTTAAAAGATAGACCTAAATTTTTGGAAGAAAGTTGGAGAATTTTTAATACACGTTCGTCAAAGTAACAAGAAACTAAGGATTACTTAACATCATAAAAATCACGATGCGAATGATCTCTCTGTAATTTTGAACTGAACTTTATAAATTCTAATAAATATTAAGATATCTATAAATTTTGATAACAATAATCAATAAACATAATTTTTTTTTATTAGCACACGCTTCCATCACGATCCCAACTTTAGACTTTTCTAATTAGTCGTGCTCTCCCCTCCCGCTCCCTCTCTCGCTCCCCAGCTTCTAAGTTAGTACAACTTCACTTGCCTACCTGAAGATTGGAATGCTACTATTTGCTATTTGTTTACACATTCCCTGAGATCTACTCTACAAATGTCAACATGCATGTAGTGGTTTTCATATCTTCTATTGTTCATCTTGTCAATAGTTTTATTATAGTTGTGCTCTCCTTCATCTCATTACAACACCTTATCTACGGTAAGTAGTGGTTTAAAATCTAAGTTATGTGAATATGTATATCCAACACATATCCTTGTAGTATTGTAGGGTCAGTATACCTATATGATACAATATGAGGACACCTCCTTGAATTGTCGGTGCAACGGTGTATCATGATGCATGTGCTATTATTGAGGTCTAAGCGACAAGTGGTGGGAAAAAGTAGTTTTTTTGTCTAGGTTGGTTCTGTTGTCTTATTTATCTTTTTGAAATCTTCTATAATAATGTTTATAATTTTATATGATAGAAATTGGGTTGGTTGGAACTTCCAATCCTTATTAAAGAAGGATTTAAATCAAGTAGGAGTCCTTTATTCCTCACTTTTATAAGCTGGGATTCCTATTCAAGTCCAGCTAGGAAACTTTCACTTTAGGGTTTTATAATATACTTAAAGGTATACAAATTTTGGAATTTTTGGTGAAGTATATCTTTCTTTTTTACCTTTTATTGTGTCCTACTTTATCTATGTTCTCCATCTTCTCTCATTCTTTGAATTAAATGTCTCTTTGTTCCTCAAACATGCAACCTTATTAAGATGGCAAGACGAGAAAATATAGATTAAAAATGAGTTTATATGTGGGGGGTTATAGGTAGCATAAATAAATGTCCTTGATATTTGAGATAGTTTTAGCATATTCAACGAGATAATGGGTTGCAACAATTAGGAGCTATAAGGTTGCATCTGGGGGTAGACCAATGTGTACCTCGATGGAAGTTGTTAGAAAGATATGATGCTTGGTAATGTAATTGAGGGTATGGCCTTTAATATGGATAACTGGAGAAAATGGACACATCTATCCCAAAATTTTGTGACATAGGCTATATTCTTCTTGCATCAAACTTACAGGTACATCAGTTGATTTACTTCCTCTAGGATGAGGGATCTTTACTCTTTTTCTTTCTTCATTTGAGAAGCCGCCTCCAGCCATCTTGCCCTTAGAATTATCATGTCAAAGTTTCCTGACCACTTACCCAAATTTCTCTGAGATTATTGTATTTACAAGGTATCCTGTTAAATTTGCATCAGATTCCTCTCTAAGTTTTGGATTTGCAAGGCATCCCGTTAAATTTGCAAACTGACATATACTATACTGGTTCTGTAATGTATGGTAGATGGCAATAGTCACTTATGCAATCTTCATTTTCCAGAAGACGCAAGGCTTGATGCTTGCAGACTTGATTCATGGAAACAGCCTCTTCATAAATGGGAAAGACCCTGCATATGCAGAAGACCTGATTGCACTGGACACCCTGTTAGAAAGTTAACCACAGTTGTCAGGATTGGATCGGACATGGAAACAGTCTCTTCGTAAATGCGAAAGACCCTTCATATGCGGAAGATCTCATGGCACTGGAGACCCTATTAGAAAGTTAACCATAGTTGTCATGATCGGATCGTAGAATCACAAGATCCACGATTAAATCCTTAAAAAGATTAAAAAAAAAACTATGGACAATTTATATCTAATGTTATATTATGCATATTTGAGGTATAGAACATCAAAGCAAGTATTTTAACACACTATATCACAAAATGTATTCAATTTCTCAAAAAAGATGATCAAACTTATCTCAATATGTCATTTAAAATTGCCACCACTTCATTGGTAACTTGTTCATGCCAAGACATTCTTTCTTGTCCTTCCAAGACATTCTTTCTTGTCCTTGCAAGATGATGCTTCATGCGGAAGATCCCACCCCAAAATTTGTGATGATAATAGTTGCACATCAAGTGCTTCTTGTTGTTGCCCACACCTTACAATGATCACATGTCAAATCCTTCTTGTAATTACCCATCTATCAAAATTTACATGTAACAAACAAAATAAATAAATATGTGAATAATTTCATATTTTATATACCAAAATACATGTTACCCAAAAAAAAAAAAATCAAAGATGGAGTCATAGAGATGAGAGAATATGGATCTTCCATCGGTTCGACGAGTGGTCCTCAAACTATATGTCTCTCTCCTTGGTTGTAGAAGTCCAACGTAACAAACACAAATGAATACGCATGAGTGGAGGGATAGATCTAAAGTTGTATATTCATAGAATTTTGAAAGAGGGGAGAAGAGAAGCTCAAATCAAATAAAGAGAGAACAAGTTTAAAAAAACCCAAAAGAACCCCAAACCTGACTTGGCCTGCCCAGCTCGAGATACACACGAGCTGAGTTGGATCCGATCCAAGATCTGGGTACGATCCGGGTGATCCTGGGTCCTAGCTGATCCAAGACTGAGAGTCGGATGGGCAGCGATCCAGACCAGATCGTACAATCTGTGATATGAATCGTGTGACACTGACAACAGGCAGATCTAGACAATTTACGCAAGCTTCACCATCATGCTGACGACCCTGGCAGCACTAATACCTATTTAATTTTTTTACAAACATAATAAAACACCAAATTTTTAATAGAACTCCAACCAAAATGTTTTAGGGGAAAAGAAAGCAAAATAAAGCATCATTTTCTATATGACAGAGAAAACTGATAGAGCTAGATAGAAGACCATAAACAAAAAAAGAGGGACCCTTGAGAATATTCTGAATGCTCAACTCTTGATATTCTACCAAATAGATGCAAAACTGCTGATGTCATTCCAGTTTCTTAAGATTCATATATTGACTAGTTTCAAGTATCGATGTAGCAATCGTCCTTGCTCATAAGATAAAGATAAAAAAATAAACCTTTTCTATGGAGTGTTACTTTGAAATAATGTGACAATCTAATTGATCTCCATATTCTGTAAAGTCCCAAACAATATGATAGTTTATAGTCATAGATCATATATGCCAGACTAAACAGCAACAACAATGAGTCAGAGTCGGTAAACCAGAAAGAAGTTACAGAAGAACATGGAAGGAAACAATGATTTTGTTTGTTTGAGGAAACATGAAAATGATAGGTCAGGATTTTAGGTCTTTAGGAGTGGTGGGACAGAGAACTAAGAATAATATGGAGCTTACTAATGGAGAATAAGAAATCAGATTGGGAGATCCGAAAATGTGGAACTTACTAATGGAATGTTTAAAATACTGAGTGGAATAAAGTAAAGATATTCTTTTGGTAAAAAAAGGTCTAAATTAATGCCTAGGATTTACATGTTGGCTATTTTCGATATTGTAAGTATTTATAAAAGATTGTTTGTTATCCACCAAGGACCTGGAATTGGCAATATTGTTTTGTTATGTTTGTAACATATTGGAATAACGAAGGTCATGGTTTGAATCCTGGAATTGGCAATATTTTGAGACAATATTTGGAAATAAATCCTCTTGTGTAGCAGGCACGAGTCTAGCAAGGGCCAATGGGATTTTGGGCATTTTGGGTTTTTTTATGAGGCACACTTGGCACTTACTCCTAATAGCGTATCGGGCCTTTACTTGGAGTATTTTGTCAAATATTGTTTTGTCCAGATTCACTCGATTCTGTATAGGGATGCGTCAAACAAAAGCGTCCATGAACCTGTTTACGGTGTCACTAAAGGATTTAAACTTTTCACCAAAAGGTACATTGGTGGCTATTTAAAGCATGCTATGCATTCATTTTGGACATACCAAAATAGACAAGTACTCTTCCACTTCTTGCTATTATGTGTAGAAGAATTATTCGTGTCTAGTGTTTGTGTTGCGTCAAAGACTCGACGACTGAAGATCAGTGGCCTGTTTTATCTTGGGAGGCGAGTTTGCTCTAGCCTGATGCAATTATGTGAAACTATCGTGTTAAGGATAGAACTATCCTCAACTCAAGCTTCTTTTATGCAATTTCAAGTTCCGCAAAAAGGTTTTTCTACAACATTACATCCATGATTATCTCTATCTATCATTACTCTTTAGTCCTTTTTAACAATATTTCCATGGGTGAATCAAAACTAATAAAGAGGATAAGGAAAGCTAGGGTGGGTAAATCAGTAATTTACAAAAAAAATAGGAAAGTAATTGATATCTCAAAAAAAGAAATCGGAAATTCAGGGTTGGCGGCTTCTGCCTCGCCCAAAGGTGGCATCTGGTTAGTTTCTACTTGTATGATGGCTATCTTTTAGTTATATTTGCCTTGAACCAATATTGATTGTTCATTAGTAAATTAAACTTGTCTTATTTCTCAGGATGTGCCTGGTGTTGTCAATCTTCAATAAGTAAACAGTAAACTTTCATTCTGACTTAGAATAACAGCACTTGTTTCTCTTCCTAGCGTTTGACTTGGACCTAGAGCATTTTTCTGTTGAATTTCTGTTGCTTTTAGTTATTAATATCAGATGAGCAGATTGTTAGGTACATCCCATTACCATTGGTGCACTCATCGTTGCTGAGGGAACTAATATAAACTGCTTAATTCGTGCATCCCATTACCATTGGTGCACTCATCATTGCTGAATTTCTACTTGTATGATGGCTATCTTTTAGTTATATTTGCCTTGAACCAATATTGATTGTTCATTAGTAAATGAAACTTGTCTTATTTCTCAGGATGTGCCTGGTGTTGTCAATCTTCAATAAGTAAACAGTAAACTTGCATTCTGAGAATAACAGCACTTGTTTCTCTTCCTAGCGTTTGACTTGGACCTAGAGCATTTTTCTGTTGAATTTCTGTTGCTTTTAGTTATTAATATCAGATGAGCAGATTGTTAGGTACATCCCATTACCATTGGTGCACTCATCATTGCTGAGGGAACTAATATAAACTGCTTATTTCGTGGTGACAGGTGCTGGACAAAGAGATACTATTGGTTTACCTTCTTCCAAGCATTATGATGAAAAAGCTGTGCATATAGTAAAAGATGCAGGTCACCCTAATATCATCGCTCACGATGCACATAGGGGAATTGCATCCATTTTAACCTCCTTTGACCCAAAGGTTGATAAGAATAAGGATTTAAGATTTATTGAGGAACAGCAAGGACGATATCGGCCCACTAGCACTATAACGCATCCTTTGGATGATTTGGCCATACCCTGGAGTGAGCTGGTTTTAAAAGAGAGGATTGGGGCAGGTGAACCCATGCTTTTTGCTTACCAAGACACGGTTATTTTTGTACTTGCAATTGAATTTTACCTTTCGCTATGCATTCCGTTTTTCTTTTAGGTACTAATTTGGTTCATTTTTCAGGTTCTTTTGGTACTGTTCATCGTGCTGATTGGAATGGTTCTGTAAGTTTCCATCATTTTCCTGGCCGTGATTAAGGGGTTGTTTTTCTCTATATTTTAATGCATCACCCAAGCCTTCTCCTCCCGTCAAGACTGGGTTCGGCTATGGAGCACGTCCAAAGAAGAATTGATTGGATTAGTTGTTTGACATTTACCCAATTAGTAACATAACCCTTTTACTTTCCAACTGCTGCTGAAAAAAAAACAATTCCTTGTGGAAAACTTATAAAAGCTGAGTTGGATCACCTCGTGCCAATATCTCATAATGTTCCGTAATGCCAATGCAAATGGGGGAAGAGGGGGGGGGGGGGGGGACTGCATGAAATACTATAGATATGTGCAGGTGATATTGGCCACGATAATTTATTCAATTATCTTATGTAATCTCTTCTGTTTACATTGGCATTACGAGGCATTGGCATTAGGAGATCCAAATCCATAAAAGCTAGGACCATTTAGGCTTATATCAATCAAGATTTGTTCTTGAGATTGTTTTAAGTTGTTTTTTCTATCTTTCTTTTCTTTTTAATTTATTGTGTCGTACATTCAATCTATTTGACACTTGTTTTACATTTTTGTTGTTTGAAGTAATCTGGAGTGATCTCATAGGCTCAACCTGTAGTTTTTTTTTATATATTACTTGGGAGTTTTATTACTATTATACTATACTATATCTGAATAAGTATAAGACCTATCTCAATTAGATGGTTCAGACGTGGAACTTGTTTTTGGACACAATACTGCGTGATTGAGGTATGGATAGATTTGCAATGTCTGAGCTTGATGTTGGCTACCAAGAATCGATCTAGTATTACTAGGACCAGCTGATGATTAGGATCTCGGAGGATGGCTTTTTATAGTAAGTCTGAACTGATGTTATTATGATTTGTCTCCTTTGGAAAGTTATGCTTGTTTAGAGTTAACTTCTGTGAAGAGTGATGCCAAAATCTAAAAGCTGCTGCAGACACATTAGGCACACACATGAAACTGCACATGCACATGCATACATAAGTAACCATGTATACATTCAGTTTATGTACAAAAGAATCTAAGTCGACAGCAATACCTAATACTAGTCGTTACTTTCAAATTACTGATGATGCACCCTTCTTGATAACTTAATCCAAAGTCTAGGATCAGATTGTGCTTACCCATGGCATTAAAAAAAGAACTTTAATGGTATTCTCATGCAACTACAATTTTGTTTGACATACTTCTCTATCCAGTCCATCTTTGTGTTTTATTCCTTTAACATCTTCATCTCACTATATACCTGTACTTTATATCTCCTTGCACAGCATTTTTAACTAGGCAGGTTCCATTTGTATTGCCGGAAAGTATATTTGACATTTCTAAGAGTTGATACCCATAAGTTCCTCTATGTTTCATCTATCTGGTTCCAGTTCAGGTGCTCCTGAACTAGGAATTTACTCAGTATTCTCAAAAGAATATGTTTCATCTATCAAATATCTATTTCTTTTCTTTATTTTTTTTCTTATTTGTCTCAATTATTCTGTTTAGAAGTCCATGGATTAATAAACATGGTGAACTAATCACAAGCTGTGTTTACCTGAAAATTAGCTTATCAAGCTCATTCTTTTGTAAGGTTAACAAATGACAACTAAAGTCTATGTTTCTGATGTGGCTTGTTTAGTCTTACTCTTGAGAAATAATATAATGTGCTTACACACATGCCACTTCATTCCAAATATAGAGATAATTGTTGTAAATCTGATGAGAGAAAATTGTCTTCGAGTGGTTTGGAGTCTGTGGACATGCAACATAGGACAATAGATGCACTGACTAGGAGTGATGAAATCAAAGTTTGCAGTATTGGTTTCGAAATCGGTATCGGACCCTTCCAATGAGTATTAGGATCGACAATATCGGCGATTTCAGATCGGAGTATTAGATTTTTGGTAGCGGAAAGCAAATAATTATTAACAAATATTGTATACATTTAGGCATAATTTTAAGTATTTTCGGTATTGTTTCTTAGTAGTTTTGAAATTGGATGAAATTATAGTCATTCTTGTTGATTGGTTTGTAATAAATAAATTTTTTTTTTCATTTATACGTTTTTACAATCTTACTATACTTTTACACCCTTGCTGAGTGTCTTTTTCATTCAATTTTCTCTACCATGCAAAACCGTTTCATATCGACTGATACCTGCAAACTATGGATAGAATTGAGCTGCTACGACCAGGTGTAGGTCTAAACAAACTTGGATTGAGACTGTATAGAAGGATATGATACTATTGCTACAGAGATGGCTCTTAGCCGTTATGAATGGAAGAAAATGATTTGATAGCCGTCATCAAGAAGTTGAGATGAAGACTTTGTTGATTGTACAGTCTGAGTAGTGAGATGCTCAATGGATAATAACCTCAATCTGATTTAGTTCTTATTCGGACGGCCTGCAAAGGTCACTTATTTAGTGAGTAGTAGATACCTTAAGAAAGGTTGCACTTTATTTCAGAACATAGTTATTTGAATATGAAATCAAACTCCCTTTGATTTCATTTGAAGCTTGATGTCAACCTCAGTATGGTTTATATAAGCAATTATATGAAATTTAACCTCATGCTTCTTCAGTTGTTAGCATGCCAAATGTGCACAAGTACTGTGCTTCTGCTGCTTGAAGAGCTAATATGTGAATCTTGAACAGGATCTGTTGTGCTGGGTTCAAGTTCTAGACATGCTCAAGCTGTCCTCGGAATTGTGTAACAATCTTGAAAATGGTTTTTCCTGGTTCTAACCTGTTTTTCAGCTTACCAACATAGTGGATCCAACTTACTGACATGATGGAATACACATACAGGAGCATTAAAATGATGATCATTTATTAATTTAGGATAAACTTTTCATCATGATGGCAAGATTGAGCAAGTGTTGTACACAGAATTAAACCAGGATGGGTCTGAAATGAGGATGTTGATGGATGTTCAGAAATACAATGGGTAAGAAATGAATGCATCTATGGAGAGTTAAAAAGTGGCTCCATTTGATGACTAAGATGAGGGGGAAATGCTTGCTATGGTTTGGAAATGTGCAATAGAGACTGGGAGATATATAGGGCTAAGGAACTTCTAAAAGCCTAGAGCTAGGCTAGGCAAGTACAAGCATTGGTTGAGGTTGTGAAGGAGGATACAACAATTAGTGTTGCAAATTAGGTGCCGTAGTAGGCTGAATGGAGGAAAAAGTTTCATGTAGCGGATTCCTAACCTATGTTGTCACAGGCGACGCCTAGGCGGCCTAGGCGAGAAGGTTGGGGTAAGCCCGTCTCGACCTGGAGAAGAAAATCCCGTGTCAGGCGACGGGTGCCTAGGCACGCCTATGCGGGCGCCTAGAGGCGACCAGGGGAATACATAGGCGCGCCTAGGTGGTTGTTGAATATTGGTTATTGTTACTTGATGTTGAATATTGGTTAATGCTTATTATATTGCTTAATGCTTACTTTAGGCTTATTATATTGCTTATTGGTTATTTGGTTAATGGTTTTTGTATTGTATATTGCTTTAGTTATCAACTGTTCTTGTTACTTGTGTATATTAGTGATCAACTGTTCTTTTATACATCTGTTGTTGCTTCTTAATATCTTATATATAATATTATAACAGCACTGTTTACACTGCACATAACTGCAGTTTTTTTTTTTTTTTGCAAAATATCTTCTATGGCCTGGGCGGGCGCCTAGGTGACGCCTAGGCGAGGCGGGTAGGCTGGCGCCTCGTCTCGCCTAGCGTAGCGCCTAGCGCCTAGTACAACATAGCTCCTAACTACGTGTTGTTTTTCAAATAGTAAACATTTTAGAAGTTGAATTTTTATTTGAAACCATTTTCCCTTGGTGTTTGTTAATAGATGGATTATTATAGTTCCAAAGTCCAGTTACAATTCTTTCCTTCAGTTTACTTCTCAATTTTCCATCGTAATCTAGTATTGATCCTTTTCCAGGAAGATGCATGAGTCACATGACATGTTTGTAACTCTTGCAATATATATTTACTCTTACAGGATGTTGCTGTAAAGATACTCATGGAGCAAGATTTCCATCAAGAGCGCTTTAAGGAGTTCTTGAGAGAGGTACAAAGTTGTCCCCGTGGGAATTACAAATGCATCTCGTATTCTGCATATTTATGGCCTTGTCCGTTTCAATCTAAACTCTTTAGTAGGCTTCCTAGGTGCTTAATATTTGACTTAATTCGTTGACGGCTATTGCCAAGCCGAAGAAAAACTTCAATAGGACAATGCTAATGCTAGAAAGCCACAATTCTAGCTGACGTGGCTATAATCTGGTAACTATTTAGTAGACTGGATGACAAGTACCCAGCTAGCTTTAGGATTTAGTAGGCTTGCTAGGTGCTTAATAGTTAATTTGTTTACGGCTATTGCCAAGCTCAAGAAATACTTCAGTAGGACGATGCTAATGCCAGACAGCCGCAATTCTAGCTGACTTGGCCATGATCTGGTAACTATTCAGTAGACTGGATAACAAGTAGCCAGCTAGCTTTTCTTGAACTCTATAATGCAAGAAGCTACTTTAGCTCATCTAAACTGATAGGTAGCTTGCAGTATTGGCTGCAATGCAGAAATGGTCGGGGATGATTCTACCTGAAAGTTGTATGCTAATAAAAGATGTGTTTGGGCCATAGAATGGTGGTGATTTGTGGAAAATAAGTTAATAAATCAAAATTGTTAAGCTGGGCATTTAAGCTTATGTTATCATTGACATCATCTTCACTTCTGTTTCTGAAGAACAAAGAAATATCTTACCATGATGGATAAATTGTGTCATGGGACCAAATAGCAACTATGGTTTTGGCCTGTTGCCTTTGATCATATGATATAAACATGTCTATATTATTTATGCCACTGAAATTACCTAATATTCCAGAGGGTACCAGTGATTCAGTTCGGCTTTTACAATTATTTAATTGCAATACTAAATGAAGTGTTTTTGTTATCTTCACAGCTCTAGTCCAATTAATGTCTTCTTATTGACAGGTTGCAATAATGAAAAGCCTGCGGCACCCAAACATTGTTCTCTACATGGGTGCTGTTACTCAGCCGCCAAACTTGTCAATTGTGACTGAATATTTATCGAGGTGTCGTCCCTTTCTAATGGAATTTCTTTTGATTATCCATTTATCAAAACAATGACAAAGTTCATATACCTCAATGAAGTAAATACTTATTTCTCATTCATTATCTGAATTGCAGAGGAAGCCTATATAGGCTTTTGCATAGACATGGTGCAAGAGAAATTCTGGATGAGAGACGTAGATTAAGTATGGCTTTTGATGTGGTATGTCTTATATGAATGTTGTTTCTTAATTTCGCTTCTTAAATTTGATCTTGTAAGCACCTATATATGCATTATGATTCATCCAAACTTTGCAGATTAGATACTGTAACGAAATTTTGCTAATTTCTTCCAGTAGAAGTGTTGCTAAGCTTTTTCTATGTACAGGCAAAAGGAATGAACTATCTTCATAAACGGAATCCTCCAATTGTTCATCGGGATTTGAAGTCTCCCAATCTTCTGGTCGACAAAAAGTATACTGTTAAAGTAAGATTCCTGTTCTTTCCCTAAATGCTATAATGTGAAAACCTCAATAGTTAGGAGGTTTCATGTGTTTTAAACGCGACACACCCCTTCCTTTTTATTCCTCTTCTCCAAGCTATGACGGCTATGTAGCATGGGCTTCATGGTAAGATATTGGTGTGAACACTGGTACTCTTGGACACTTCTCAGGCATGAATCACACTCTTAAAACACATACATAATTTTATAGTTTTTTTTCCGGACACTTTGACAAGTTTGCTACACATAATTTTCTAATATTTTTTCGGACACTTCTTTGACAAGTTTGCAAATTCCAGACACACCTTGTTATGTCTGCACAAAGTTAGGCATTTTCTTCTCAAGATTAATGATCAACTTTAATGACAAAAGATATCACAATGAAAATTATATACGGCAACAATGAAGCCTTTATTCTAAATCGTGGGTTGCTATTTGATTCATTTTCTTCAATTTAGCTTTGTTAAAGGCTATTTCCTACTGTTTTGTGCTTGATGTTTATGTTTTCACTGCCAACTCCAAGCCTGGACAAGGGGGAGATTTGAGTTTGGCAGTTGACTGCCAGTGGGGAATACTGTCAGTTCAACTATAAATTGAAACCAAATCTTACAGTAAAGTAAAGATTACATGAAAATAGCTACTCTTTGGACACTCTATGGGCATGTGTCACACTTGTAAAAGGTGTCTATAATTTTAGAACATATTTATATTTCAGCATACTTAACATGTTTGCCACACTTTCACACACCTTGTTATGTACTGTACAAAGTGGTGGAATTTTCTTCTTTTTTAAAACTAATGAGTAAGAATTATACCTTATGTTAACATGTGATATGATTATAATTCTATGGAAGGATTAAGGTGAAGAAAATTGGTTCATTTCTCACATTGATTCTAGTGATGAAAGGACAGCAAATTATTAATACATTTTAGTGTTTATATAACACTAGAAAACATGATAGTATATCCATCCTTTTTGCCATGATTACTATTGTAAGTACTACTTTCTGAGCATATGCTCTGTCCATGCTGATTTTGCACTACCGGGTCATAAACTCCTCAAATTCAAAAATCCCAAATTATTTTTGTGATATTTTGTTATTCGAATGTACCTTCTTAGACAATCTAGATAGGATTTAGTTTTGATTAATAGTAATGATATATGTATGTACACATTAAAAGATTTCTTTTGAGGTTCTTTGGTGACAAATAGTTGGACTTGGAAGACAGAAGGCTTCAAATAGTTCGAGTGGCTAAAAAGTCACGATTACTGATGCTTTCTTAACTCCAGGTGATAGGTTTCAAGTACGTAGGTCATATGGTTTTACTGTTGAACCCATTTTATATTGATCAAGTTCCACCATAATGTCGCTTGTGCTGTATGTTAGTTGACTTTAGGTCATTAGGTGCTTTGCAAGTAAGAAGCCTAGCTGGTAAATGATAAAGGACAATTATAAGTACATTCCTGTTTGTTCCCATCGATTAAACATCCTAAGTGACGTTATTTTCTGGAATTTTTGTTGCAATTACTTGTAACTGCATGGTAAAATTTGTACAAGCTGGGATAGTCTAATGGGCACTGTCTCCCTGAAAGGCTGATCTTTCTTTCTGTTCACATGTAGATCTTTTTGGTAAGAAGTCATGGAATGAAACTAGGATTCATAACTCTTCTAATCTTCTTTCTGATCTCGTAAAGTTGGTTAAGGCGGATTGCGTACAAGTTTTTAAGGAATAAAAAGTTTGCTCCCTTGCCCCCACCCCCACTCCCACCCCCACCCCCAAACACCCGTGACACGTGTGCCTCCTGAGTGGTGCTGTGAATGGATTTTGGATTTGAAAAGTGTGATGATTTGTGTATCTTAAACCAACAGAAAACAAGGGATTTTAATTATTGTGAATCCTTGATCATTCAATTTGAAAGTGATGTTTGGTTGGCAGCAAATTTCATCAAATACAATCCGACTGAAAATCAGCGATGCCAACTATCAAAAAACTTTAATTTTCATTTGAACAATATGAATAGAACAAATATCTATGCTTAAATCTCTTATAAATTGTTGCTGATGTTTTAAGGGTGAAGATTTTTACCTTTATGCTAAAAAAAAATTAAAAATCAAATTTACTTGTGATTCTCCAGGTATGTGATTTTGGTCTCTCACGGTTGAAGGCAAACACGTTTCTTTCCTCTAAATCTCTAGCTGGGACTGTAAGTCACTTGATTTAGTCTTACATATGGAGTTAACCTCTCTGATAAGTTGCATAATATTTACTCTAATATTTAATATTCCTTTAGCCTGAGTGGATGGCCCCAGAAGTCCTTCGTGATGAACCCTCAAATGAGAAGTCTGATGTTTATAGCTTCGGTGTAATACTGTGGGAGCTTATGACATTGCAGCAGCCGTGGACAACTTTAAATCCAGCACAGGTTAGCAACTTCTCTTCTTTTTCATCATCATCTTCACCATCCGAGCTATATCCAGCCAAAATTGTGTTTTCTTTGGAGCTCATGAGTTGAGAAAGCTTTATACAGCCTTGACCAAATATGTACATACCAGTTGCCAAATATTTACGTACCAGCCTTCAGCAGGCTTGTCACAAAGCCTGGAGGCCAGTTGGATGGTAGGATACACTTTACTGGCACTTGGTCTGACTCTGAGCTCATGCAACCGTAGGAGCAATCCACCAAAACTCCATTAGGTTCGAATGGTCTAGCTTAAGAGGGAAGTGACAATCTACAGGAATCAGATTTATCACTAAGGCACATTATGAACCACCCAACTGTTATTAGTTCACTATCTGCTAAGGTTAGAAAAAACCCAAGAAAAAAAGTAATTAGTTATTCACTTTTTGCCAAGGTTTAAACTGTGTTAGTGGTTTTAACTGTTGATAAAAAATGGGTGAGGTAGAGCGAAACTGAAGATAAACATTTAGTGGTTGAATGATGCCCAAGGTATATTTCATATTCTCCTGAGATTATCTTGGCCTTTATAGCCGATATCAATAGGGACTTATGTAAAAAAAGAATCAATAGTGGTGGGCCGAATTGACTAAAATGACTGGTCCCAAAGGAAAGGGTGAAGAGATATAAAGCCTCTATTTTCTGACAGTTAGTAGAAAAGTCAAGCGAGTGATTACATTTTCCTGATCCTAAACTAGTGAAAAAAGTTCAAAAGGAGAGGAAGATATCATAATCTCCAAAGAATGAGGTTCGTAAAAGAATTGACGGTGTTTCTTGTTGAGTATTAGAATTGGACTTTAGTCCCACATCGGGTAGAATAATAGAGAGATGTGTTAGCCTATCCTATATATATGTACTCATTTATTGTTAATGAATTATCCTATCATTCCTCTCTACATGGTATCAGAGCCAAAACTCTGAACCCCTACTCCCCTCCCGCCTCCTTCCTAGGCTCCCCCCCCGCTCCCCCTATCCCCGTTGCCTCCACCTCCCCTCTCCCCCTGTCTCCTTCCTAGGCGATCCTCCTCGCTGCTGCTGTTGCGACCACTGTTGCTGCTACTGCTACTGCTACTGCCGCCAGAGCTGCTTCCCCGCTGCCCCTACCTCCTTCTCGCCTCCCGCCTCCCTTTCGAGGCAATCCCCCCCTCCCTCCTCTCCTCTCCCATCATTTCTTTAGCCGCCACCAAAAAACCTAACCCTAACTCTACCTATGTCACACCAGTCGCCTACCCCCAATCCCAACATTATTTTTCTTATTTCACCCAAACCCTAGATCTGAAAAAAGTACATATCTGAAAAAATAGAAGCCAAATCTAAAAAAAGTTAGATCTTCAGAGGTTAGACAATGGTTTGTTTGCATGAACCTCTGAACCTCGACGAGAGTATCAGGAGTTAACAGAGTGCAGACCTGAATTTGCGTGAATCTTTGTTTCTGATCCGATATTTACATCAGGATCTAACATAAAGTAACTTGGGTTGCTTCTCTGTCCTGGCTTGTGTGATCCACCTTCAATCTCTGATTTTCTTGCGCAAGCCGGTTCTGGCTACGTTGATTGCACATTGGCAGAGTTGATGTAATTATCGGATCGGGACGACCAAACAACAGTCGAATTAAGAACATTGAAGGATGACGAACACTGAGGCGAATAACGGTGCTACTAACACCATTGCCAAAAATACAGTGGCAGGGACATCGGGCACTGGCACGATTGTTTCATTGGTTCGGTTTGTCGATAGACGGTTGAATGGACTAGATGGTTACTCGACATGGCGTAAAAAGTCGAGAAGACGCTTCGGGGAATACGGTTGTCAAAATATATGACTGACAATCCTCTAACAGTGAGTGATCCCGCATTCGAACAGTAGAAGACGGATAATAGTCGACTGTTTACACAATTGATGAATTCGATGGAACTATCGGTTGAGGACATAGTTTAAAACACGAATTCGGTGAAAGAGTTGTGGGAGGTCCTTTCCACGACGTTTGATGGCAAACATGATTTGTCTCGCATCTATCACTCGGTCGTTGGTGTATACCAAGCTGATAAAGGAGACAAGTCACATAAGGACCATTTTTGTGCCTTCAAGGCACTAACTGATGAGGTGGATCGCGTGCTATCCTTGACAGATAATAATAAGGCAAGGACTCAACGCCAACAATTCTATGTCATGGCGTATCTTGCCTCTCTTCGCTCTGATACAGACTTTGTACGGTCTCAGATTATTGCTGGAATCGAGGTTTCATCTTTTGATGGAAGCCCACTTTCATGTCCTACGGACAACAAATGTCGTTGAGACTACCACAGGTGATTCACCTGCTTATCGGTCTGCCCTGGGTGTTGCTCGTGATGGATTTCGTTGAGGTTGTGGCGGTCAACGTGGTGGCCGGAATGCTGGCCGTGATGGTGGACGAGGCAATGGTGGTCGTGATGGCAGAAAATCGCACACATGTTTCAACTGTGGTCAACAAGGACATTTTCAGTGGCACTGTCCTAAAGCTCATGCTGCCAATGTTGCATTAGATAATCCTGACAATGATGGGTTATCAGTATAGATGACGACAGAGGTCTATGCCGCATTCGCTGACTTCCAAGCTTAGCGTCGTAGTGAAGCCTCAACATGTGGATCTACAGCCAGATACTCAGCGGAGTGTGTGATCAGGTTCAAGCAGTGGGTGATCGACTCGGGTGCATCTGATCACATGACATGTGATGCAGGTATGCTGTGTGATTACATGTCGGTCGTGTATCATATATTACTGTTGCAAATGATAATTTCCTGAGGGTTCGTCGAAAAGGAAGTATCCGTCTTTCTCCTGGTCTGTCACTCAGATCAATTTTACACTCACCTGACAATCCGGTCAGTCTCTTATCCATTAGTAGAATTACTCGTGACTTGCAATGTTCGGTAACATTTTTTTTAATGGTTGTGTTTTTCATGACCTAAAGACTGGAAGGACTATCGGTAGGGGCATGTGGCTGGGGCCTTATACCTGTTTGACATGAATTCTTTCTTTGCCTGCACCGGCGTGAAATTCGATCCGTTTGAGTTGCACTATCGGATATGTCACCCATCCATCCAAGCACTCCCGAAGATGTATTCGTCTTTGAATTTTTCTGTTTCTTTTCATTATGAGTCATGTAGTTTGGCTAACATCACCGGGTACCCTATCCAGTGAGTCTAAATAAAGCTACATCATCTCCTTTTGAGCTAGTGCACTCTGATGTATGTGGGCATTGTCCTATTGAATCTATGATGGGCTTCAAGTATTTTATTTTCTTTGTTGATGACCACTCACGTGTCACCTTTGTCTACTTGATGAAAAATCGTTCCGAATTATTTGATATTTGGTACAATTTTTATGCAGAAATCCAAACCCAATTTGGAGTTCCTATTAAGTGTTTTCGGAGTGACAATGATCGTGAGTATTTATCTCGTATGTTTAATTCTCATCTGGCTAGACATGACATCATCCACCAAAATTTTCGTCCTTATATACCACAACAGAATGGTGTGGCCGAACGCAAGAATCGTCACCTTTTTGGAAACAATGTGTATTCTTATATTTCAAGCACGTACTCTCAGAAATTTTTGGTACGATGAAGTCCTTACAGCTTGTTATGTTTACAGCTTGTTATCTGATCAATCGCATGTCATCTTCTGTTTTCAATGGCAATACTCCATTTTCTTGATTATATCCCAATCGTGCACCGTTCTCTACCTCTCAAATTTTTTGGCTTCTTGTGTTATGTTCGGGATACTCGATCTACCCTTTTTAAGTTGGATCCGAAGGCAATCAAGTATATTTTTCTTGAGTATCCAAAAGATCAGAAATGATATCGTTGTTTTTCTCTAACTTTGAAGAGGTATTTTATGTCTCAGGATGCTGCCTTTGTTGAAACTGAGTTTCCTCCATTTCCACCAACTACAGATTATGTTCCTACGTTTATCCAGGAGAGAATTTTCTGCTGTTTTCAGTTCAAACACATCAGTCCCCCGTAAGGGTGTCCTCTGCCGAGCTAGTCTCCCAATCCAACGGTCCGCAAACACCGGCTCAGTCAGGACCGACATCGCCCATCTCACCAGCTCCACCAGAACAAGCATGCCAATGGTGTCCACTGCCATAGAGCTATCGTCCTCCAGCTCCACTGATTCTCCACCATCCGATATACCGGTTCGCCCCCGTCGTACATGTCACAACCATCCTTTGTATGTTGACAACTACAAAGGACTTGCGAGTCAGACTCGGTGCTTGGTGGCTACAATTGACGGAATTCAGATTCCCAATTCTACAGAGGAACGACTTAAACATCCTGATTGGCACGCCGCTATGGAAGAAGAGATGCGAGCGCTTCGGGAGAATCATACTCTGGACTTGGTGGATTTACCTAATGGTAAGAAGGCGTTAGGCTGCAAGTGGGTGTTCACAATCAAGGTAAAACCGGATGGCACTTTTAATCATCTGAAAGCTCGACTATGGCTAAAGGATATTCTCAGACATATGATGAAGATTATTTTGAGACCTCCCAGTTGCTAGGATGACTTGTGCTAGCCTTAGTCGTCCGATATGATTGGCTCCTTCTGCAGTTGGATGTGAAGAATATTTTTCTTCATGGGGACCTTGAAGAAGAGGTTTATGTGGTGCAACCTCTTGGGTTCGTTGCAACGGAGGGTAAAGTATGTCATCTACGGAAGGCCCTCTATGGTCTCAAACAATCACCTCGTGCCTGATTTGGATGATTTACACGTTACTCAGTTTGGCATGTGTCTATCGAAGAAGGATCATTCGGTATTCTATCGACAAACATAAGCTGGAAGAATACTACTTGGTGTCTATGTCGATGACATTGTGATAACGGGAGACGACAGTTGGAGAATTACAGGGCTAAATAAGTTTCTGGATGAACAGTTCAGACTAAAGATATGGGATCGTTGAAGTACTTCTTGGGCATTAAAGTCACACGGGGTAAGCGGAACATTGTAATATCTCAGAAAAAGTATGTGTTGGACATCCTAACCGATGTAGGAATGATGCAAGCTAAGGGAGCAACTTCACCCATGAATCCAGGGATAAAGTTACTCCCCGATGAGGGGATACTGATAACCAATCCGGATCAGTATCGTCAAGTGGTTGAAAAACTCAACTACTTGGCAGTCATGACTCGTCCAAACGTTTTCTTTGTCGTAAGTATTGCAAGGATTTATGGCTTCTCCACGAGTTTCACATTATCAGATAGTTCATAGAATCTTCCGCTATCTACTCCAGAATTCGTGGAAAGAGATTCAAATGGAGAATCAGGGGCATACTCGTCTTGAATATTTTACAAATGCGGATTGGGGTGCAAGTCTTACTGATAGAAGGTCTACATCTAGGTATCCAGTATTCATTGACGATAATTTGGTGTCGTGGAAGAGTTAGAAGCAAAGTGTGGTCTTACGATCAATTTCAAAAGTGGAATACAAAGCTATTGCTCATAGCACATGAGAGATGTTATATCTGCAGCATCTCTTACAGGAGCTAGGAGAAGAAACATGATCTAAAACAGCAGATATGTGGTGTGATAACCAGTTTGCTATCCATATTACTACAAATTCGGTATTCCATGAAAGGACGAAGCACATTGAGATCGACATCCACTTCGTCCGTGATGAGTATCAAAAGGGGATGATAAAATTTTACCATGTAAGGACCGACGATCAAATAGCTGATGTTTTTACAAAGTCTCTTTTAGGTCCTCGGGTTCAATTTCTTTGTAACAAGCTGTTTGCCATTGATTAAAGTTGAACAAACTTTGTTGTATAACAAACGAAAGAAGTACAGAGAAATTCTGAACAGAAAATCTAAGTACAATATTTTTAATTCTGGGGAGTGACGATGGAGATCGAGTACTGCAGCTGACTTCTTTATTCCGTTGACGGTCCAACTAAGGAATGAGAATGCTTTCCGTTTCTCTCTTGTCTGTGTGTGTCTGTGGGATGTAACCCTACTATTTATAGCCATAATGCTGACGGACTATGCGCGTGCATAGATTCTGTTGCTGCCACGTGTCCGTTCTCAAGAGAACGTTTGTAACCGTGAACACATGTCACGGTCGAGCTGCCACGTGGCGTTTGTTGTAATCTGCTTGTTGCTGAAGATTTGGTTTGTTCTCACCTTGTGTGCGTGACTTGGTCATCTTGACACGTGGTTGGTTGTGGAGAATCTCTTCATTTGAAACATAAAGATTTCGTCGCAAATGACCGCATAAAGACTGAACCGCATAGGGGCTGAGCCTCATAGAGATCGATCTTAGGGTCGTTTAGACGCATAAGGACCACGACGCATATGGAGTTTGACTCATGGAGAGCTTGTCGCATGGGGAGCTTGTCACATGGGGAGCTTAACGCATGATTAACTTTGTCGTGTGTATTCGTGGCGCTGCACAGCTATATCCAGACAAAGGTAATCATGACAGTATGTATTCGTGGCGAAGCACTGTCGTCCACTGTCAGCGGTAAAACCGAGACGTTCAGAGCCATTATTGCTTTGTCAGAGGCATAGATGCTGTGTGATAGAAATGGCACCATGCGGCACCATGCACCTAAGTCGTCATGCGTCACGTAACTTCTTGGTCGCATGAATTTTGTGGCGCATAGCTGATTTGGTATGCGGCTTGGTTTGTGAGCGCATGTTTCTTGGAGATTTTTTATGCTTCTACAATACCTCCTTCAAAGTTTTCGAACATTGGATGAGTTTGAAATACTTTGAATAAGAAACATGGAAATAGATCTTCAGAACGTATAGGTTTGCCTGTCGCATGAGTTTGTTTGCTGCATGCGCTCACTGACGCATGGATGATTCTGTCCAGCTGTCAAATCTATATTAAATGACAAGATTTGGCTCGTCCTTCAAGCAGATTTTTGGAGATTATGAACCGCCTTTATACGCATTTACCGAGGCGACGGTTCACTAAGGATGACGGCGGATCGAGAATCCAATCTGTCGCCCTTATCCTCGGTCGCCACGTGGATGGCGCGAGAACTGAGGCTTGCTCGCCTATAAAAGGCAACAGTCTGGAGAGAGAAAAAACTCTCTTGCTTCTTCTCTGCCCCCCAACTCCTCTGTCTTCTACTCCCGACGACCATGGCCACCAAAGCTTCCTCTTCTTTCGCGGCTGCCAAGAGCAAGGAAAAGGGCAAAGGGAAAGGCCTTGCCGCCGAGACTGACCACCCTAAGATCTCCTTTGACGTCCACAAACCGGTCTTGGGTAGGATTTCTGAAAAAACACTAATTGCACGGTTTTTCGCATGGATGAAGAGACATGCGCGGCCATTTCACGTAGTCTTGCTGCATGGATGAGAAATCATCTAGAACATACACAAACTTTTCACAACGTCTGTCGCATGGATGAGGGCCTGTCATGCGCGGACTTGACATACGCGGACCATGATTTGTCGTATGAGAGGTCGAACTCTGTCGCATGTATAATTTGTGTAGTCTTCTCGTTGCATGATGCACATAGCCTCTACTGCAAATGTTCTGAAAGTATAGTAAAAAGTTTGCTTCTTAGGCTATTCTAATCGCACATCTTCTGCATTTTGCAGTGACTTTGCCCACTACTACTTCTGGCGAATTAGTTCTCAACCCTGAGCGGGTTCCGTTGAGTATGAACTACAGGGACCTAATTGCTGCCATCCAAACCCAGCTGGATAGGGGTTTCCCATTCGAGAGACAAGCTGATCGTCGACCAGAGCTAGTTTTATTTCCTAAGTCAAATGAACTCAGGAAAAGTCGATGCTAGGCAGGATTAAGCTTTCAAGAAGCCATACTTTCTGTTCGGGGGATGTACTGACCACGTCCTTTTCTGACTTGGAGAAGTCCAAGGAGAACTGGAACTTTACTTGGGACGGAGATGTCCATGTCCACCTTTGAACGCCATATGCCTCTATCAGACTTCCATTTAGTAATGGACCGGAGGAAGATGGACTGGAACTTGATGCTTGAACAACGGGGGGCTCTCATTAGTAAGATCCAGTCTGGGACTGACCAAAACAAGGGCTCTCTTCTGCCAGAAGGAGTCGCCCCCTTATTCTTCTCTCGGGCTAGCACCCGGTGTCATCAGGAGTGACTTGGGGCCAAACCTCGATGTTTAAGCCGCAGTTACTTTCCTTCATCAGGTTGCCAAGAAAGGGTCGTACCCGCCTGGGCAATTGCGAACTCTTGGCTCGACTCATTACAATCCTTCATGATGTCGCTTGACCAAATGGGTGCTGAAGCCCTATGAGCAAGAGATTAAAGAGTCCGTTTGGATATGCTTTCTGATATTTTTTTCTGAAAATAATTTTCTGAAAGTAAGTTATAAAGTTGTTTTGTGAATATAGAAATTTTGAGTTTGTGTTTGGTTACTTTTATCTCGAAAATGATTTTGAGAAATAAAAGTTAAAAATTCTGTTTGGTAAATTTTTTTCAGAAATTATTTTTTTAATAAAATTTTATAACATAATTTTGAATATTTTTTTGTCCATAATTTGTGTCCAGATCTAACCACCGTGTCCATTGAATGTGTTGTGTCCATCGACGTTCGTGGAGGTCGACAACCACCGCTGTTTGTGGAGGTCGACAACCACCACCATTCATGGACGACAACAACAATATGGTCGAGTCTATCGTCGTTCGTGGCGGTCCTCGACGAGTTGGCCCTTGTCGATCTCGACAAGCACGTCCGACCGGAGTTTGCAACCTTCGATGACGTTCTTCTCCAGCGACGACGACGATGTTCCAACCCAGAGCCCTAAATCGGAAACTCTAACCGGAGTTCACAGCTTTCGACGACTTTATGTCCGGCGACGATGTCGACGTTCCAACTTCCAACCCAGAACCCCAAATCGAAAACCCTAATCGGAGTTCGCAGCCACCGACGACGTTAGTGTCCAGCGACAACGACGACGACGTTCCAACCCAGCGGCGGAGGGAGCCACGCGAGGGGACTCGTCGAGCTGGAGGAGCTCCTCGTCGTCGAGCTGGTCCTCGGTGTCGCCGCAGAGGGAGAGGAAGCGGGAGTGGACGGAGGCAGCGGCCTTGAAGGCGAGCTAGGCGGAGGTGGCGGCCTCGTCGTCGAGCTGGTCCTCTCGTGGCTGCTTGTGTTCTTCTCCGGTCCTCTCTGGAGGAGAGGTCAAAGAGAGAGAGAGAGAGAGTGTTTCGGGGGGGGGGGGGTTCCGAAGGTGATTTCTGAGTTTGGCCGTCTAAACACAAAAATTCCCATTCTTTGTGTTTAAACTCATAACACTGAGTTTAAAGATGTATCCAAACATGCCTTGGTATATTTTTCGCCGTGAGAGGCATATGTTATGGCCTAGAGACAAATCGTTACCTCTTCATCGCTCTGATGGTGATGTATAACTGTCATACAGGAACTTTCTTCACACCTGGCGGTGAGATGGGGCTAGCTTTGCATTAGATGCACTAAGTATTGGATCTTCCCTAGGGCGAGATGCACTACGAGGAATACACCCGAATCAACGACAAACTAGGGGACTTCGAAAAGGAGAATCCGAAATTCCTGGCCTTCTATAAAGAATTAGTGTGCCATCGTAGCATTTATCAAAAAGTGTATACGCAGGATAAATTTTCCGAAGGGCCTATCCCCCATATAACGGTTTGGACGCACTATCTTTTCCAAGAGGAGCCCGGGTCGGACCAAGTTTATGTTCGAGGGCCACAATCCCAGGAAACCGTCGCAACTTTGATCCAGCAATATCGCGAATCGTCCGCTAAAGGCGAGGAATTTGGCTATTTCCTTATGGATACCCACGAGCTGTCCGATAAGGCACTGCTAGCAGAGTACTTGATGATTTGGCTACGCAGCTACGTGACCGCGGGGGGATCAAACTTGATTGAGAGGATTAGTTGTAACCTTATCCTTTCGGTTGTGAGACTAGCTTTCAACCACCCACTTGCATTACTACCCGTGATGATCTGCTGCATCCATCGCGGTTTTCGACATTTCGCTTCAAAGGTGAAGCAACACAAGGGTGTTGGAGAATTCAATAGGGTGGAGTTACCCTATTACTACCTGATGGGTTGGCTTTTGTTGCACCATCGGTCCTTGATGCTCCCCGGAACACAGGAAGGGATGCTGGAGGGCGATGTCCTTATCCGTCGTTATCGAGGAATGAAATGGCAGTGTGAGGATGTGCCCCCCTAGAAGGGAGCTTGCCAACTTGAACGGTTAGACGTTCTTCACAACTGTTCCAGTGTTTACTGAGGAGGAAATGAATGCTACCCATCGGGACAACGGTGCTGTTGATCGTCCATTGTCGGCAAAACTTTACTGCTGGCTCCTTGCTATTCGCCCCTCTCATTTCGTATATCAAAATTGGGTTGACATCTATTTGGAGCTCTATCTACTCAGCCAGTTCGCTCGACAATTTGGGTATAGCCAATTCTAGCTGGACACTGCTAGTGCTTCCCTTGGGTGTTGTGGTGGTCTTCTTGATGGGGCTCGGACGTGGAGTTATTACGCCGTTGTTGGTACACATGCTGAGTTCAGGCTGCCTGTAGCCGGTGCTCGGCCGCAGATACTGTTCACTGCGAGGAGTTTTTATTGCGCGGTCAATGCTCTACCAACGGACTACGAGCCGGAGACGACTCATCTTGCAGGCACGATATTTGCACATGCGTCGACCAAGGGTCGACGAACGTCCAAGAAAGAAAAAAGAGTTGCTCGGCCTTTGCTAGCCGACTCAAACCCGAAGTCTAAGGAGGGGACTCATTTCGATGACCCTCCTGCTCTCAAGCGCAAGGCCGCTGTGGCTCAACATCCTCGCCACTCTAAGAAGGCGCGAGTTAAAGTGGTTCCCGGGATAAAATCTGAAAAAGAATCTGGTCGTTCTACGGAGGACATTGTAAGAGGAGAGGTATGACCTCTTGCACTAGTGGTTTCTGAACCAGACCCCACTTTAGATGCTATGATGGTATCCGTAAAACCTCTTAATTTGATTCTTACGTCTTCTTAACATAAAACTTTTTCTTCTGGTCTGTTTGACACCTTGCAGACACATGGGAGAAGGGATCGTCCTTGACGGTCTACGGCTACGACGATCTCCTATGCGGAGGGAGACGAAGAGACGACGTCTCCTGAGTCCGAGGTCGCCACTGAAGAGCCTGTACCTGAGGGTTCGGGCGAACATGCCCTAGAGGGGCCGCTGATGCAACCGTCTACTCCACACATCTCAGTAGATGACTTGGATGCTGTAGGGGTGGCTCTGACTGCGCTGAACGAGCCACAAATTCCGTCGTCTACTCCGGGTATGTTGTTTCGCACTTTTTCAAGGGATGAGATTTTTCGGCTTGAGTTCTCCATCCTCTGGGTGAGGTTGATCACTGGTTGTTTTGATCCTGCAGGTCCTGCCTCTCCCTTGAAGACGGTGAACGTGGCTGCCGAGGATGGCTTAGAGAAAGAAAGAGATGGAGGGCTTGTTCGGAAAAGGCCTGAGTCCCTCCCTCGCTCTTCTAGGGGTGAAGGGTACCCTGCGGGGCCTCCTACGGAGACTGGTGTAGAGAAGGTTTCTACTGTTGCGGATCCATCTGTTGTGTTGGTTGTCCCTCCATCTTTTGTTGCCGGGCGGTATAATGTCGGCACATCTTCGAGTGTCGAAGCTGCAGCGGTTGATATTGTCGAGTTGCCTAGCGTCCAGACGCTTCTTTCGACTGGGAGGGAGGGCCGTAATTAAGGCGTCTCATCGTTCCGCGGCTACAGTTCCGCTTCCTGGACTGTCCAGTGCTGTTATGCCTACTTCACAACCAGTAGTAGCCTCTTCTGTTTCCGCTCCTTTGATACCTTCCCCCCTTGTCGATTTGGGAGAATCCTCAAAGAATACCATTCAGAGCTTCTACATGCTGCTGATGCAGGGGGTTTAAACCGTCCTGGGGCGGAACAAGTCTTTCTCCTGGGCTAAGCACTGTGCCAGGGGTTAAGTCGAGATTTTGAGAACTCTTCCCGGCCTTGAGCAGATAGCTGACTTTTGCTCCAGAAGTTGGTTGAGGTAGAGTAACGTCTGGATGAATTGCAACGGGCATGACAGGTTGACATGGCTGTCGTAGTGGCCAAGGAGCGTGAGCTTCTCTTAAGTTCTGAGGAGTAGGTGAGGGCTGCCTATGCAAAGAACAAGGAGGCCCTGAAGAGAGACCTCAAGAAGCTGGTGCTTAAGCATAACGAGTTGAATGACCGCGGGGCGGCCTGCCTTGTTCTAGAAGATTGCATGACCCACACAATGACTGAGATTAACGAGTAGATCGTACAACTCCAAGCAAAACTTAAGATCTTGGAGGGTGATCTCTATGAGACTCGTTAAGAAAGGCAGGCTATTTGTGAGCAATCCAGTAAGGTAGTCCAGTCTTCTACTGCCCTGTTGGACACATTGAAGAAACTGGAGGATAAGCACCAGGCCTACGCCCACTTTGAAGATCCTATTGTTGTAGCTCAAGAGGCCAAACACCGGGTTAGGGTGAGGGTTGATGCTACCATTGCCCGGCTCCGAGGGAGAATAAAGGAGTTATGTACCGATGCATAGCAATGTAGTCTGTCCTTCATTTCTGTCTTTTTTTTTTCTTTCTTTGTTTTTGCTTAGGGTGTCAGTAGACCCTCATGTAGTTTGCTTTTTATTTCCTTTATGCAAAAGAAATAAAAGTTTTTTTAACTTTTTGTTGCAACTGTGTGTGAACCTTGGATATTGTACTAGAGGTAATATGGACGTAGTACGACACCGTAGTTGTTAAGGACATCCCACTGGGGATTCTTGGTGGACATTATTTGTGGTGCATTTGAGTGCAAATAATAAGTTTAAAATGAAACCCTACCAGAGGTGATATGGACGTGATAGATTTTGTGGCCTTATCACCGTTGCCGTACTTAAAATTAAGTACGGATGATAAGTTTGGATGACGACCGATATCAGAGATATTATGGACGTGACAGTCGATAGTCAAAATATGGAGGTATGCTCAGAGGTAATGTGGACATGGAAAACCCTAGTGGGGAGAATTTTAGGACCGCAATTCAGAGGTGGTATGAACGTGAACTAATGTCCCAGGGAATTAACTGAGTAGTAAATTTACTGAAGGTCGTTCCACTAGGAAGCTTTTGGTGATCCATTATCTGTTGCATATTCAGGACTTTTGAATACATATAATAGCTTTTTACAATAAACTGTAGGAAAAAAAAGCTAGTGTTGTACTTGTGCACTTGTTGGGGATGAACAACAAAAATGTAAACACTGTACATCTTAATTGTCATGTTGGGGATAGGGGAAGTACAAGTCTAGCCTAGACATAGTACTTTTTGAGGAACTTGCCGTTGATTGGCATCATGAGCAAGTCTTCGTTCGATTTTGCAAGTCGGTAGGTACCGTTGGAATATACCGATTCCACGACGAAGGAGCCTTCCCATTGGGGTTGGAATTTTTCGGCCGTCTTGTGTGTTATAATCATCGGTCTTCTTACTGTCAAGACGATGTCACCCACTTGGAATGTTCTTTCCTTGAAAGCTCGTGGGAGGCGTGCTTGGTATAACTCGATGCGCTGTTGCTTCTCATCAATTGCTTCCAACTCTTGTAGCCGTCGGCGGTAGTTATCGTCATCTGTCAGCTGGTTGGAAAGTGCTATCTGGAGTGAGGGAATTTGGACCTCTAGGGGGGGCACGGCCTCGCTCTCGTAGACTAGAGAGAACGGTGTATTGTCAGTCGGTGTTCGGACCGTTGTGCGATAGGCCCAGAGACACTCGTTCATCTTCTCATTCCAGTCGTGCTTGTTAGATGACACGAACTTCTTGAGCAGCTTTATGATAGCCTTATTGAATGTTTCTGTCAACCCATTTGATGCTGGGTTGTAAGCAGTCGAGGCTATATTCTGAATTCAATTTTTATCGCAAAATCGGTATAAAGCGTGATTTGCAAACTGTGGACCATTGTCATGGATAATCCTCCGTGGCAAGCCACAGCGGTATATGACGTAATGTTTAATGAAGCTGATCACGTTTGACGTTTTTACTTCAGCGAGTTTGGAGAAATAATATGTTATAAGCGAGTATGAACCGGTGCCCCTTAGACGATGGTGGACTAATTGGCACGATGATGTCCATACCCTATGCTTCGAACGGCCAAGATACAACCGTCGGGTGTAAGAACTCCGAGGGTTGGTGGATGAAGTCAGCGTGGATTTGACACATCTTACATTTCCTCGCATAGTCGATGGCATCCGCTACCATTGTCGGCCAATAATAGTCCATACATCGGAGACGATCCTGTAGCTTTGGACTAGGTTGATGGACACAGCAAACATCGTCATGAGCTTCACGAAGTACCTGTTTCGCTTCTGCATTTGATAGACATCGTAGCAGAAGTTCGTCATACGAACGACGATACAACATTTTGGTGGTTGTATCGTAATAAAACCGGAGGGAACATTTTCTGATGGAAGTGGTTTCCTTCGGGTTATCTGGGAGAATTTCATAGACTGCGTAGTCTATGAAGGGAGTCTCCAGTCGTGGATGCTGATGTTCTCCACCGAATAGCTCAGACCCATGCATTGGTTATTTTTCGGATTTTTCGGACATACCAATTCTTGGACGACCACTGTGATTAATTGATGAGTTTTGAGCGGGACTATCAAGGAGGCTGCGAGGCCGACAAGAGCGTCAACCTCGATATTTTGTCGTCGGGGCACGTGCTCTGTGAAGAACCCGTCGAGGGTGGAGATTATACTGAGTGCGGCTTGGTGGTAGGGAATCAAGTCATCGTGCCGGACTTCGTACTCGCCCCGGACCTGTCTGACTATCAGCTTGGAGTCGCCATAGGCCTTTAGGTAGTCAACTCCCACTTTAGCGAGTTGGAGCCCAATAACGAGAGCGTTAATACTCTGCTACGGCTCCGTGAGTAAGCGCGGTGGATAACCAGATCGTCAGGAGAAATCAACACTAGTCCGTTTCCAGCGATAATATCGCCTTTGGGCCATGTTCTTGAAGCACCGTCGAAGAACATTCGCCAAACGACCTTTGTCGTCGTCACGTTGGAGTCCAACTCTTTGTCTGGGATTTCATCGTAAAGTTTAGAGATTTCTGGCATCGGATGAGCTGTGAGGAAGTTAGCTAATGCCTGACCTTTAACCGCCTTCTGTGGAACAAATTCCATGTCGTATGGTGACATCAGTATTGTCCATGTAGCCAAGCGAGAATTAAATGTCCCGGGCTTAGTCACGAGGACCCTGAGGGATTAACTCGCGAGATCACATAGATCGTTTGTCCTGCCACGTAATGCCGGATTTTCTGAATAGCAAATCCCAGAGCGAAGCACTCCTCCACGGGGTTGTACCTATGCTCCGCGTCGACCATCATTTTGCTAAGATAATAGATGGCCTGTTCATGACCTGTATCACTCTTCTGGGCTAGTAGAGTACCGAGAGAGTGATCCATCGCCCCTACATAAAGCAAGAAGGGTTTTTCCACGACTGGGGCCACCAACATCTGGAGGGTTCGAGAGGTACTTCTTGATGTCGTCGAAGACTCGTTGGCATTCTTCTGTCCAAGACAAATGAGACTCCCTTTTTCATAAGCTGAGTGAAGAGTTGACAATGTCCATAGAGGTTTGATATGAACCTCTTGATGTACGCAAACCTTCCTTGAAGGCCGCGAAGTTCTATGAGATTCTTTGGTAGATGCATTTTAATGATTGCTTTGGTCTTGTCAGGGACTATGTGAATACTGTAGAAGCATTGAAAAGACGCATCCATGCGCCCAACGTCCATGCGTCCCAGAATAAAACTCAACAGATGTTGGATTGCATGGACACCATGAGGCCCAGAAAAGGGACACCCATGCGGTCCAAACAAGCGTCCTGACAACTGGCCGCAGGTCGACCTGACATGATGTCCTGCCAACAAAGATGGCGCCTGACACAGAGTCCTGACAAAAGTGATTTTCCTGATCGCCTCGAAGGACGAGAACACACTAAGAGGCAGAAGTCCCAAGGATGGTACAGAGCCACGTGGACAACACGACAAAAGTATCTCATGCGGTTCTGGCCCATGCGTCCCAGACTCCATGCGACTCTGGCCCATGCGTTTCAGACTCCATGTGGTCCATGTGTCTCTGGCCCCGTGCGTTCCAGACTCCGTGCGTCCTGTGCGTCTTTGGCCACATGTGTCCCAGATTCCACGTCGACCAAGTCTTGCTGTTACAACTGAGTGGTCCTCTCCAACCAAACAGCGGCCACGTGTCCATTTGACCAAGTCGTGCCTACAACAGTTGAGAACCGTCTAGATACTCGGCAAACAACAAAATTTCAACAAATGTTCACGTGGCAGCGAAGTCTGGATTCCCGTGCATAGCTGTAGCACCTTCCGTTGAGAGGGGACACGTGGCAAACTCCGCCATCTATGCGGCCCGAAATCCATACGGCCACAAATATGACTATAAATAGTAGGCTACCAGACCTGGACAAGAGGCTGACTGGCTATCTGCAAATCAACACTCAAGGGAGAGAGAAGAACTTCTGCATCAGATCGTCCACGGAGTAAAGAGAGTTGCTACACTCCTAACCCTCCATCGTCACCTCATAGAAAACAAATTTGTACTTAGATTGTCTCCTATGACTCTTCTTTGTACTTTCTTAGTTAATCAAATCTAGTTCTCCCAGTTCTTGTTTTGATTTAAATGGCAAACACGGTAGCGACTCTGTTAGGGACATACTTCTCCTCTGTTGATAAGTCGATGGCACAGTCCGATGCAGCCAAGCTCGACTCGACTCAAAAGATGCTGGTGGTCCGCTTCGACCAACAAGTGTTCGAGGACATGCACTCCGGGGACACGCGGGTCCTTCTCTGAGGCAAGCAAAGCCTAAGAAGACCCGCATGGCGTTGGTAGCAAAGGCCTCTGCCCCTCAATCAACCGCGGAGCATGCGCTCCCCTCTCTCTCCCAGCCACAGGGACCGCACATCATGCGGCTACTGTCTATGCGACAACCTCTTCCAACGAAAAGGGTGCTCCCTACTCGAAGACCTGCAGAACGTGGGTGGCCAAGGCTGCTGCGCCCCACCCAGCTGCGGAGCAGACGCTTCCACAGTCTCTCTGTTGCCAATGACGGTCGTCGGACGAACACCCATAGCGTCCACATCTATGCGGCATCTCGGGCTGACGCAGAGACAGTTCAGCACCCAGACTCTGGCAGAGGAACGCACTATGATGCCATACGTCCTGGTGCTGAGGCGGCTTCTATGCGGCTAAGGAGGAGGCCACATAAGACTGTCCATGCGGCATCAACTAACAGCCGCAGACAGCATGCCGCATGCGGCCCTGGTAGCAACAAAACCTCTGTTTTCGAAAGTATCTTATGCGGCGCAGATCCTATGCGACCTACTGAGAATGGTGAAAACCCAAATCTGGACTCTTCACTACGCGCCTGCGGTGGCTAAGCTGAAGAAGTCCAGGGCAGTGCGATCCCCTCAAGCTCAAGCAACTGCTCATACGACCGACCGCCAACAGGCATCGCTAACTATTACGCGAGCCTTTGACCGAAAGTTGTACATGACTGACCCATGCGTCCAGCCCACATGAACCAATGGACATGGTCAGTCTCAAAAGCCTTCCACCGGTACCTCGGGACAAGTTCGTGTATGAACCCCAGACCAGGGAGCAAAAATAGCACATGCGCATCCGTGTGCCCGGATGCCCGGACTCACAAAGAGGATGCAAAGGTAAAACACCCTCCGCATGATTTGCATGACGTGATTACTCACAAGCGCAAAGCAAGCAAAACAACTACGACGTGCGACGTGCCCTCTTCGAGGCACAGCTGCGCCAACATCATTATCAACTGCTGCTGCAATAAAGCGACAGTATTCACGGACAGGCAGTCGGCCTTCCAGCGGTTGCACCAGAAAGCACCTACCCGACAACGACCCGAAGATCAGGTGCAAGTATTATAGGAGTTGTCCTTTGCCTCATGCTACTCAACTGGAAAGCTTTCCGCCACCAAGGGAAGAAAGAAATCAAATACTGCCAATTCGGCACTCGCAACCACTGCATCTCGAAGGCGACTACCCGGAGGGCTGATGACGGCACCTGCGAAAGGCCTCTTCCAAGGCACCCGCTCAAGGAAGAAGCTATCAGCTCCTGGGGGTAGTTCTTTCTCAGAACCTCTGGGGTTGGCCTAAGATGGTGGTAGTGTCCCCCTTGACGTACGGGACAACCCGACGTTCCGAGGCAAGGAACGGACTCCGAGATCCTGGAGGGTAGCTACTCCCACCAAGACGACACAATCTTCTACGCTGGGGGTAGTATCCCCTCCGAATTCGAGAAAGACACGATGGCTCCCGCCCTCCTTGAAGACTACTCTCTACAAGGGTATGAAACAAGAAGCACGACATCCACTGCCCTCTCCATTTCTCCCCGTGTGAGGACGGTGTACACGGCCAGAGACGACCATGAAGGCCCCAGTGACCGGCAGCGCCTCGAGTGCTCGAAGCCATGATGCATATAATGAGTGCATCAATGCAAGCTTTGATTTAGACAATGCTGAAAATCAAGACAAACATGGCCTCCCAGCCGGCAAGGGCCTCTGGGCAAGCAAACCTGGACCTTGGGACCAACGGTGATTTAAATACGACCGCTCCACCCGCGGGCGGTGATCCTCTCCTACCTGGCTCGTCGGCGCCTTTGGCAGGAGATGAAGCTAACGAAGCAAGGAGGGAGGAACGAAGCAAGGAGGGAGGTCCGAAGTTCTCGCCTAGACTCCATGAGCAATTAGGACTCACTCCATGATCTCGGGGTGCGACAACCATACCCGATAGAGTGGAGGGATGTACCGTATCCGCCCAAGTACAAGCCCTTTAACATTAATATGTTTAACGGGAAGTCCTTCCCTCGCCGCTTCATGAGCTACTTCGAGATCACCACGGGACACTTACCCCGCAGCGATGCTATTCTTACCAGGCTCTTCCTGGGGTCATTGGCGGGGGTAGCTTTCGATTGGTTTTGTAGTCTCGAAGATAACTGCATCACATCATTCGATGACCTCTCTGTTCCTTAACAGATTCTATGAGGCAGGAAATGATATGACGACGTCGCCTAGGGTGAGAAGGAATTGACGCGAAACTACATCGAGCGGTTCCGACAGGCCGCGCTAAAGTTGCCTCCTGGCAATCCCGAGGCCACACTAATGGAGATGTGTCGGAAGAACATGCTCCTGGCAGTCAGTCTCTGGATGGGGGAGAGTCAGTTCAAATATTGGACAATGTTCATTGTAACTGTTGTCAACGCTGAGAAGCAGCTCAAGGACGCTCGACACATGGGGATCCATATCCCTACTGCTGAGGAAAAGGACAAGCGTCCCAGCAACAACAACAACAACAACAGTAATAGCGACAATAGCAGCCGCGACGGAAATGGAAAACATGCTATGTCGCTACCTTGACCAAGAAGTCTGAGCAAAAGCCGGCAGAGCCTCCAAAACCAAATGAGACTTACTCTTTCGAAGATGCTGATGTCAAACCCATCTTCGACATGCTGATGCAGGGAGGAAAAATTCGGCTCCCCGACGTCTCAGCCTGAGGCGACGGAGATTGCCAACCCAAATTATTGTCACTTCCATCGCTACGTCCATCACTCGACGCAGGAGTGTTATACCCTGAAGCGGTACATCCAACGTCTGATAGACACCATGGCTCTTTCTCTGGACTAAGATGACGTGACGGTCGCCGCCAACATGGTGTGCCTCCAATTTGACAACTTTTCACCGACGGAAGCCCAAGACGGAGTTGTCCCTGTTCCTAAGGCGACTATGAAAGTTGTCAACCTTCAACCAGCTCGAGACCAAGCGGCCGGGCTAATACCTCTTACCACACTACGCGGGGAGGTCATGTAGGTCCATCTCGACCTCGTGTCAGACTTGACGCAGCCGGCGGCATCCTCCACCGCCAAGTCCAAAGACAGGAAATCTAAGACCTGTTACACAGTTTCCTCCTTGACTGAAGAGCTGGTAGCATGTGCAAAAAGGTCAGGCGCAATATACCAACCGATGCACGGTGATACGCCCTCGGTTGTCGCGCCTACCACCACTGGTCCCGGGCCATCTTAGCCCCCACTGGTGGACAAGTCCAAACAGAAGGAGACGCGCTTCGATAAACCGTTGCGCAGGGATGCACCACAAGGGCTGAAAATGCCCTATAATTTCGACATCTTAGCACAATTAGTCCACACTCCGGCGAAATTGTCACTATTTGAGCTTTTACAACTTTCTAAAGACACTCGAGCTGCCCTGAGTGTGGCACTGCAGAATGCCGATGTCTACTTGGCGCAAGTCAAGCCGCCAACCGAAGATCCTACTGCTTGTTCACATTGCAACAACGCCATGGATGCGATACCTAATATCACCTTCTCGCAACAGGACATGTTGCTCAAGAACAATAGGCACGATCGGCCCCTGTACTACACATGATATATTGGCGATATCAAGTTGGACCGAATGCATATTGACCCAGGATCGTCAATCAACATCATCCCGAGAAGTTTGTTTCAGACCCTGGGGATCCCGATGCATCGTCTGGCGGCCATCAATACCGCTATCAGTGGCTTCAACAAGGGGAGGAGCTACCCTCTGGGTAAAATTCGCCTAAAATGTCTGATCGGCGACTTAAAAACAGAAGTCACCTGCTACGTCATAGACGTAGATACGTCCTACAACGTCTTGTTAGGACGCCTGTGGATACATGAACACAGAATCGTGACATCCACCCTCCACCAGTGCCTAAAATATATAGACGAACACGGTTTCGTCAAAACGGAGTTCGCTGATGTCGATCCGTTTAAGGGTATCGAGATATACTACTCCGACTCAATCCTCTATAAGAAAGGCCGCCAACATGAAGGTGGCAACAAGGCCGACGTTGAAGCCGAGGTCACAACAGCACCCGAGGAGCCTATGAGAATCCGCCTCAAGGCTCGCACTCCCGATGCGACCGCACCCCTCATCGTCAAATCGCGCGGGAAGGCACCTGAATCTCCGGTACCTTCGGCGTCGCCAGAACCAATGGTCGTTCGTCTTCACAGGCCGAGTCGACCACCAAAGGAAGACCCGACCGCGGCTGCAACTTCCAGACCTTTGGTGGTGAAATTATGCAGAAAACCACCAAAGCCTTCGCTTACGCTGGGGGTAGCCGAGGAGAAGGATGAGCTGGAGGAATATATATCCGCCAATGTCAACATCCCATCTCCTGACGGTATAATCCCGCCGGAAGAGATACCTTATTTCCTCAATAAAGGACTTATCTTTGAACTACTCGGAGCGTATGCATATAAGTACACTCTACTCCCTGGAGCATGGTTTGGGCCTCCATCTGCACACACAAGTGACCACTACCTGCACCGTGCACCGGCTTCGCTCTAATTAGGATTTTTATTTCTTAGTCCCACCCAGGAAGAAGGGAGATAAAATCATCTTCGGCAGAGTGGAATGCCCCTAGTCTTTCATCTCAAAGGAAGTAGAACCAGAATCCGAGGTAGGCAGAATGCCACTCTACCGGTACAGCTCGCAAGTCCTACATCTTATCCAAAAGATGGGATACAACCTGGAGGTCACTGAAGGATTAAACTACGACAAAGGCTGAAGGTCGCCTTTACGACTTTCCTCCCCGCGGGCAAGCCGGGGATTACTATTATAAGACTAAGCATGGCTTAGGATATGTAACGTCTCCTACAACCCCCGAGGGCTCAGATAAAGAAGAAGAGCGCTCGCACTCTTCAGAATCGTCAGCCTGTGACTTCGACGTCAGCATCGGGAACACGCTCAGACAAACACTGTCCTCCAACATGGTGTCTGCCGACCTTGAGGAAGATAACGAGGATCCACCCGAGCTATTTGAGATGGAACCTTGGGCCCAACACCTGGGTTCACAATGGGAGATGCGATTTGAGCAGCGAGAACCTCCTACCGAGGACGAAGTTGTTCAAGTCGATCTAGGTGACGAGACATCCCCAAAGCCTATATTCGTCAGCAAAAGTCTGCCTGACGAAGACCGAAAATCCCTATTACAGCTCGTAAGGGAATACGTCGATGTCTTTGCTTGGAGTTACGAAGATTTGCTAGGACTGGACTCCCAAATCACGGTCAACAAATTCAACATTCGGCCAGACGCCAAACCAGTCAAGCAACAACAACGACGGTTCCAGCCAGACGTGATGGATTCCATCGAAACTGAAGTCAACAAGCTGATACCTAATGGCTTCATCCGCGAGGAACACCCCGACTGGGTAGCCAACATCGTGCCTGTCGTTAAGAAGAATGGGAAGATCCGAGTCTGCATCGACTTCCGTGATCTAAATGAGGCATGTCCCAAAGACGAATTTCCTCTTCCAATCACTGACGTAATGATCGACAACACTTGTGGCTTTTAGCGCATGTCCTTCATGGATGGCTTCTCAGGCTACAACCAAATCAAGATGTTTTCGGACGATGAGAAACATACGCCACTTCGACCCCGATAGGCGTATACTGCTATACGGTCATGCCTTTCGGCCTAAAGAGTTCAGGTGCTACATATCAGCGAGCTATGAGCACTATTTTTCCTGAACATCTGCGCAAGACGGTGGAATGCTAAGTCGTCGATATCGCAGTCAAGAGTCGCTCCAAGGATGATCACCTCTAAGATCAGAGGACCGTGTTTGACTTAATGCGCGCAGACCGCCTCAAGATGAACCCTACAGTCCTTCCTAGGAGTCTCCAGCGGCAAATTCTTAGGTTTCGTCATCACTTTCCGGGGTATTCACAGACCCCGACAAGACCAAGGCCATCCTGGACATGCATCTGCCAAGGAACCTTCGAAAAATCCGCGGCCTCCAAGGGAAGTTGGCATACATCAGGAGGTTCATATCAAACCTCTCTGGACGTTGCCGACCGTTCACACAGCTCATGAAGAAATGTCTCCTTTGTTTGGAATGAAGAGTGCCAACGAGCGTTCGACAACATCAAAGAATACCTATCAAACCCTTCGGTGCTGGTGGCCCCGGTCATGGAAAAATCATTCATGCTCTATGTACGCGCAATGTATCACTCTCTCGGTGCCCTGTTAGTCCAGAATAGTGATTCAGGTCACGAGCAGGCCATATGCTAACTCAACCGGATGATGGTCGGCCCAGAGCATAGATATACCGCCGTCGAGAAAGAGTACCTTGCGCTGGTATTTGCCATCCAGAAAATTCGACACTACGTGACTGGACAGACCATTCACGTAATCTCGCGAGTCAACCCCCTCAGGGTCCTCATGACCAAATCTGGGGCACTCAGCTCCCGCTTGGCTACCTGAACAATACTATTATCTCCATATGATATGGTAGGTCGTCCCACAGAAGGCCGTCAAGGGTCAGGCATTGACCAACTTTCTGGCAGCTATCCGGGGTCAGAAACCTCAAAGCTTTATGAAGAGATTGTCGACGAAGTGGCAGACGGCAACGTCACTTCACACGAAACAATTTGGCGAATGTTCTTTGACTATGCTTCAAGAGCAGGGCCCAAAGGCAACATCATCGCTGGGGTCGGGATAGTATTGATCTTCCCATACGGCCTCGTCATCAATCGCGCATACTCTCTCACTGAGCCATGCTCCACTAATGTCGCAGAGTACAACGTCCTAATCATCGGACTCCAGCTCGCCAAACAAGTTGGAGTAGAGTACTTGGAAGCATACGACGATTCTCAACTTATCGTCAATCAAGTCCGGGGAGTATATGAAGTCCGAAACGAAGACGATCTCCTACCACCAAGCTGCACTTAGCATCATCGCAACCTTCGAGATCTTTATTGAGCATGTCCCTCGGTTGCAAAACATTGAGACAACGCTTTAGCCGGCCTCGCTGCTTCCTTGGCAGTCCCAGATAACACCCACCAGCTAATCACGGTAATCGGTCAAGAGCTGGTCTGTCCCAAAAGCAACATATGCTTATGCCTTAACTATGCAGCGGAGGTCGATACCGATACTCAAGATTGGAGGCTTTCATTCATCGACTATGCAGTCTATGGAATTCTTCCTGAAAATCCAAAGGAAGCTACTTCAATCAGAAGAAGCTCCCTCCGTTTCTATTACGACACGGAGACCAAAATGTTGTACCGTCGGTCCTACGACGGCCTTCTGCTCCGATGCTTGTCGAACGCAGATGCAAAACAAGCCCTCCGCGAAGCTCACGACGGCGTCTGCGGGACATATCAACCCGGTCCAAAGCTACAAGACCGTCTTCGGAGAATGGGCTACTATTGGCCGACGATGGTAGCAGATGCTGTCGATTACGCGATGAAGTGCCAAGCTTGTCAAATCCATGCAGACTTCATTCACCAGCCATCTGAGTTCCTACACCCAAAGGTAGCATCTTAGTCATTTGAGGCGTGGGGAATGGACATCATCGGGCCAATCAGTCCGCCTTCATCAAAAGGATATCGGTTCATCCTGGCGATCACCGACTACTTCTCCAAATGGGCGGAAGCCGTTTCGCTCGCTGAAGTCAAAACGACAAACGTGATTAACTTCGTCAAGCATTACGTCATATATCGCTTCAGCTTGCCGCGTAGGATTGTCCACGACAATGGTCCACTGTTCGCAAGTCATGTTTTCTATCAGTTTTGTGACAAGAACCGAATCCAAAACATAGCCTCCACAACATAAAATTCCGCAACAAACGGTCTAGCGGAAGCGTTCAACAAAACCATCATCAAGCTCCTCAAAAAATTCGTGTCTTCTAACAAACGCGACTGGAACGAGAAATTGGGTGAATGTCTCTGGGCCTACCGAACAACAGCCCGGACAGCTATTGAGAACACGCCGTTCTCTTTGGTATACGGAAGTGAGACGGTACTCCCGCTCGAGGTCCAAATTCCTTCACTACGAGTAGCTCTCTCCAACCAACTAACCACGGACTACAACTACCGCCGACAGTTATAGTTGGAAGCGCTCGACGAGAATGACTCTTAGCTCAACAAAGCATAGAGTTGTATCAAGCGCGTCTCTCTGGAGCCTTCATCAAACGGGTAAAACAAAGAACGTTTCAAGTGGGTGACCTCGTCTTAACAGTAATAAGACCGATGGTTATGACTCACAAGACGACCGACAAATTTTGACCTAAATGGGAGGGCCCGTTCGTTGTGGAAACCGTGTTCTCCAACGACGCATACCGGCTAGCAAAATCCAACGGTGACTTGCTCCTGATGCCTATCAACGGCAAGTTTCTCAAAAAGTACTACGTCTAAATTAGGCTGGTACTCTTCTATTACCAATCTATTTCGTATCTTTCTGGGCGCTGGTTCATGTCCACCTTGCCTCTGGATTGTCTCTCTAATACATTACTTCGGCGGAGTCTGCCATGTCCATATTATCTCTGAGTAAACTTTTCGGCCTTGACCATCGATCATCACGTCCATATTACCTCTGATATCGATTGTCTTCCAACTTATCACTCGTACCCGATCTGGAGTATGCCAGTGGTGATAAGTCCACATAAACTGCCACGTCCATATTACCTCTTGCAGGCTTGTGTCAAACCTATTACTTGCATTAACGTGCACAAAAAGTAGTGGGTCCAAAGACCCCTAGTGGGATATCCTTAAAAAGCTACGGTATGGTACTACTTTCATATTATCTCTAGTACAATAACCAAAAGTCCGCAACATACAAAACTCTGAAAAAGGAGACTTCATTAATTAATATTCAAGATCATGAGTACATATGATGGAAATCCATTACATTCAAGGGTTTTCATTAGTATTCAAGATCATGAGTACATATGATAGAAACCTGTTTTAAAGGGTTTTCCATGAAGTCTCGCTAATACAAAACTTTTTCATTAGAAGCGTCCCTCCGTGCTGTAGTCGCTACTGACACAAGTTGAGCCTGCAACAAAACTCAATGCTTTCTGGGTCACCACTCCATAGTGCAAACCTCAGTATATGAAAAAGAATCCATACTGATGGATATCAAGGTAAGAGCAGGAGCAGATGCTCTACAACCATGCAGGAAGACCGACGACAGGAATGACAATTAATCCAAATTTTGTCATCGACCCCACAGTCTTCCGGCCGATAGCGAGCCACATAAAAGGGAGAAAAGCAGCTGACGCGCTGCATGAACAAGGACAGTTCAGCGTATGACGCGGGATGTTCATCCTCGTCTCCTGGATTAGTTCTTGCCAAACTGACCGCGTCTCCTGGATCAGTTCTTGGCAAACCGCCGCATAAGGTTGGTTTTCATCCCTAACAACGAGTTATGATATTCTTCCATGCTCCATCATAGGCAATACGAGTGAAGACAAAACATGCATAAAGAAGACGCATCACTCTCCCAGCGAAGATTATAAAAAGGTATAACCACTGCATACCGCTGCCAGGCCGCAACTATGTACAGTTAAGTCTGCACGAACGAGCAAGATGAGACCTCACCCATGTGGCCAAGCCACATATCGGCTCTACACGCATAAAATAGATGATTCCTCATCCATGCGGCCTCACCAAAGCTCGGCACACATGTCAGACAGGTTCTGCACGCGTGCCATGAAGGAGTGCTCACCTACACGACATAGCTCTGTGAAGAGGTCTGCACATGTCCAAGGGGAGCCTTTATCTATGCGGCAAAACTTTGCTAAGGGTCCGCTTCTTACGATGGGGAGGACTTCCTACCCATGCAACAAATCTGTGTACCGGTGGCTCTGTGACCTTAGCAACCCAACACGAGAGACATGATACCCCCTTACCTCGGAGTAGAATTCTTGCATTAGGGGGCTACGAATCAATCCTGCTCTCGACCGACTCCTCGACGAGAGAGACAGCAACATCCAACATCTTCATGAAGGAGGAGGAACGGAAGACAAAGTTCTCTCTCATCCCCAAGTCGCCTACTTATAGGCTCCAAGAGACACGTGAAGAGATCGGGATGATGAATGGGGCAGTTATGGCGATGAACCTGACGTCTCGATTTTCGAGTGCCATTTTTATCTCCTTGGGAACTGTCGCCTCGAGCCCCGCGACAGGAGATGGTGCAGAATCCAAACAGAATCCACTCAAGGGTCAAGGCAAATCTGGCAGTTAATGGATAAGGGACAGCCTGGCAGCGTTTCGCCCATGCTGCTCAATGTCCATACGGTCCGATCATACCCCTTCCATGCTTCTTATTCAAAGTATTTTAAACTTATCAGTTTGAAAACTTTGAAGGGGGTCTTGTAGAAGCATGGAAAAGACATCCATGCGCCCAAGTCCATGCGCCCCAGAATAAAACTCAACAGCTGTTGGACCGCATGAACACTATGCAGCCCAGAAAAGGGACACCCATGCGGTTCAAACAAGCGTCCTGACAACTGGCCGTAGGTCGACCTGACATGATGTCCTGACAACAAAGATAGTGCCTGACACAGAATTCTGACAAAAATGATTTTTCTGATCACCTCGAAGGACGAGAACACACTAAGAGGCAGAAGTCCTAAGGATGGTACTGAGCCACGTGGATAACACGACAAAAAGATCCTATACGGCTCTGGCCCATGCGTCCCATGCGACTCTGGCTCATGCGTTCCAGACTCCATGCGGTCAATGCGTCTCTGGCCCCGTGCGTTCCAGGCTCAGTGCATCCTTTGGCCACATGTGTTCCAGATTCCACGTCGACCAAGTCTTGTTACAACTGAGTGGTCTTCTCCAACTAAACAGCGGCCACGTATCCATTTGACCAAGTCGCGCCTACAACAGTTGAGAACCGTTCAGATATTCAGCAAACAACAAAATTCCAACAAATGTTCACGTGGCAGCGGAGCCTGGATTCTCGTGTATCTATGCGGCCCAAAATTCATGCGGCCCTAAATCCATGCATGGATGGCAAACCCCGCCATTCATGCGGCTCTAAATTCATGCGGCCACAAATATGACTATAAATAGTAGGGTACCAGACTCGGACAAGAGGCTGCCTGGCTATCTGCGAATCAACACCCAAGGGAGAGAGGAGCTTCTGCATCGGATCGTCCACGGAGTAAAGAGAGTTGCTACGCTTCTAACCCTCCACCGTCGTCCCTCAGAAAATAAATTTGTACTTAGATTGTCTTCTAGGACTTCTTTGTACTTTCTTAGTTAATCAAATCTAGTTCTTCCAGTTCTCGTTTTGATTTAAATAGCAAACAAATACCCTTCGACGTTATGACAAAATCCAAGAACTTGCCGCTGGAGACTCCCAGAAAGGATTTGGTTGGGTTCATCAGAAAGGATTTGGTTGGGTTCATTTTGAGCTGGTGCGCACACATCAGATCAAATACTGCCTTCAGATCATGAAGATGGTCATCTTGGAAGCAACTTTTGACGGCGATGTTATCAACGTAACACTCGACTGTTTTGCGCAGATGTTTGCGGAAGATGGTGCTCATAGCTCGCTGGTATGTCGCACCTGCATTCTTCAGACCAAAGGGCCTGACTGTGTAGCAATATACCCCTATCGGTGTTCGGAACGTATGCTTCTCGTCGTCTGGAAATATCTTCATTTGGTTGTAGCCCGAGAATTCGTCCATGAAGGACATATGCTAGAAGCCACATGTGTTGTTGATCATTATGTCCGTGTTTGGGAGCGAAAACTCGTTCTTTGGGCATGTCGCGTTTAGATCACGAAAGTTTATGCAAATTCGGATCTTTCCGTTCTTCTTAACGACATATACGATGTTGGCCAACCAATTCGAATGTAGCTCCTCACGGATAAAGCTGTTTGCTATCAGTTTGTTCACTTCAGCTTCGATAGCGTTCATAATGTTCGGACGGAACCGCCGTTGTTTTATTGGCTTAGCATGTGTCAAGATGTTGAGTTTATGGACCGCGATCTGGGGGTCCAATCATGGCATGTCTTCATAGCTCCAGGCAGAGACATCGATATACTCTCTTACGAGCTGTAACAGGGATTCACGATCTTTATCGGACATACTTTTGCTGATGAAGATAGGTTTTGGAGATGATTCATTGTCCATATCGACTTGTACGACTTCGTCCTTAGTGGGAGGTTTCTGTTGTTCGAAACGTAACTTCCATTGTGAGTCTAAACTTTGTGTCCATGGTTCCACCTCGAGGAGTTCATACGGCTGGTCATCATCTTCTTCCGGGTGAGCGGATACCATGTTGACAGATAGCGTTTGCTTGAGCATATCCCCAATACTTGTATCGGAGTCCCATGCGGAGGACTCTGAAGAGTGAGAATGCAATTCATCCTCTTCTTCCGACCCTTCGGGAGTTGTTGGCGGTGTGACGTACCCCAGGCCGTAACGAGTTCGCTGGTGTAGGTCTCATACTTGCCTGCAGGGGCGTGGAGATGTAGAGGCAGATGCCGGCCCTTGCTATAATTTTGGTCTTTTTCGCTCTTCAAGTCATAGCCCATGTTTAGGATGATGCGCTTGGTTTGCGAGTTGTAGCTGTACAACTGCATTTTACCGCTATCACGTTATGGTTCTTCTGTAGGGTGGTCTCGACGACTCTCTACCTTCCCGAAGATGATGGGTTTGCCACCCCTCCTTGTGGTCGACACTATAAAGTAGGTGCCTCGACTTGGGAGAATCCTGTTCACGGCGTAGGTAGTAGTTACTTGTGTGTGTAGTTGTAACCCTAGACCGTATTCTAAGAAAGACATTGTATTCAAATGTGCAACATCAGAGTAGTTCAAAGACAATCCTTTATTGATAATGTAAGGTATCTTTCTTGTCTACGCGGTTTACATCATCTAGAGAAGGGACGTTAGCATGAGCAGCCATGTATTCTCCCAGTTCGTCTTTACCGAGATATGCCTCAAGTGTGAGTGACGGCTTCAGAGACCTCTTGCGAAGCTTTACGACCAAGGGTTCGGAAGTAGTCACGGGTGCTGGATCCTCTTTTGGTGGTCGACTCGATCTCCGCAGGCGAACGACCAGAGGTTCTGGTGCCTTCTTGTGAAATTTTACCACGATGGGAGGAGCCGTATTAGGGGTACGTCCTTTAAGGCAGACCCTCAAGGGTTCGTTCGGTGTTGCGCTAACTTTTGCTTCATCATCGGCATTGTTACCACCTTCGCCTTGGTGGACTTGTTTGTACAAGTTCGAGTCAGAGTAATATGCTTTGACTCCCTTGAACAGATCCACATCGAAAAACTCCGTCTTGGCGATGGCGTGATCGTCAACATACTTCAGACATTGGTGCAAAGTTGATGGCACCATCATGTATTCGTGTATCCATGGACGTCCTAACAAGAAGTTGTAGGATACGTCTACGTCTATGATGTAGCAAGTGACCTTTGTTCGCAAGTCGCCGATCTGACATTTCAGGCGAATCTTTTCCAGAGGGTAGCTTCTTCCCATTGAAGCCACTGATGGTAGTGTTAGTTGCTGCCGGACAATGCATTGGGAGTCTCAAGGTCTAAAGTAGACTCCGTGAGATGATGCCGAGTAACGAACCAGAATCGATGTGCATTCGATCGACCATGATGGCTCCGATATACCGTGTAGTAAAGAGGGCGATCGTGCATGTTATTTTTTAGCAACATGTCTTGTTGCGAGAATGTGATGTTTGGTATTGCCTCTATCACATTGTTGCAGTGGGGGCACGCTACGGGATTCTCAATCGATGGCTTGACCTGGGCCGGGTAGGAGTCGACGTTCTGCAACGCCTCACTCAGAGCATTACGGGTGTCTTTGGAGAGACGGAGGAGCTCGAAGAGTGACAACTTGTGTCACGCTCCGATCTCCTGCAGGAATCGGCCGTCCCCGCTAGGCGCGAATCACTGCGACAGCGCTCCCGCGGGACGATCTTTTCCATCTGGACGTGATGCCGCACGAGCACAAGCTGCACCCGTGCAAGGCCATGATCCGAACAGGCGGTAAAAAGACTAAGTCACAGAGTCGCACAGATAGTCTAAATGCAGCGGAATAAGAAACGAACAGGCGATTGGTAACAAGTTCACAGAGTCGTCAATAGCGGAAGCAATGAATAATACAAGTATAGAAATAAAATAAGTTTATTGATATTTCACAAGCATTACAGATGATGCTAGGACAAGATTACAAGTCGCTCAAGCCCTCTCTTGAAACAATAAAAGCGTGCCAAGTGGCTACAAGTATGGAATAATACATAGACGATGTTCCAACATTATGTCTTGTATATGTACTTCAGCTCCGGACGCAACGTTCCAAGGCTCCAGAACGAACTCCGTGCCTTAGCTCGTACGAAGGGGGTTTCCGCACTGAACGAGGTTCTCCCGCACCCCACAAGCAATCTGGTGGGTTATCAGTACATGAATGCACTGGTGGGGCGGCTTCTCGTCCGCTCGACAAATCCAAACACGTTATAAAGGTTCCGTGCACCATTATTAAGTTATCTTTCTAGTCTTGCCCTAGGATCAGTTTCATGGCATAATGTAAAGTCTAACTCGTGTGGCAGTGCGTCGTGCGATACAAGAGTAACACGGCGAGACTTACCAACTTACCATTCGTCCTTCCCTGTCCAAGGCAAACCAAGTTAAACCAAATACGAGCATATATAATAAAATCCACAGAAAATGGCATAAGCAAACACAAGTGTCACGAGCGAACGAGCGAGGTTCTGTTTCAGGTGTACGAGTTACATGGATACTCAGGTGTGTTGTAGGAGATGTTCAAGTGTTCAAATATGTACAAGTGTCTTTATACCAAGGTTCAAAGTATCGGAATCGGTATCGGACCATTCCTATGAGTATCGGGATCGGCGGTATCGGTAGTATCGGTGGTTTCGGATTGGAGTATCGAATTTTTTGGTATCGGAAAGCAAACAACTATTAGTAAATTATTAACATTTTAGAGAATATATTTTATACATTTATGCATAATTTAAAGTATTTTTAGTATTGTTTCTTAGTATTTTTTATATTGAATGAAATAGTAGTCATCCTTGTCGATTGATTTATATGTGATAGATAAGTTTTTCTCTTTTATATGTTTTTACAACCTTACTATGCTTTTACATCCTTTCTAATTGGTCTTTTTAATTCAAATTTTTTTGCCGAATTGACTGGAAAAGAGACCTCTAATGTCGGTATCGGTCAGTATCGGGTATCGGTCGGTATCGGATCGGGACATGCCAAACTGTATCGGTATCAGCCGTATCGGATCGGTATCGGCCGATACTTTAAACTATGCTTTATACTCGTATTCGTTTAAGTATTCCAGATTACTAGGCACGATGCAATGACTCGCATACGGATTGCCGCTAAGCGAGGATGACTTATCTATATGAACAGGTCACTGGCTTAGCCATAAATGACCGATTTATAGTCTCATGATGGAATGTGGTGCATCGCTTGATACAAGACGAGCAATTCAAATGACTCGCACACGGATTGCCGCTAAGCGAGGATGACTTATCTATATGAACAGGAGGTCACTGGCTTAGCCATAGAGGACCGATTTAGTCTCATGACGGAATGTGGTGCAACGCTTGATACAAGACGAGCAATTCAAGGCGAACAGGAGATACAGAAGAGCCATTGCACGCCATCCCGCCGATTCATGCAACTATCATGGGTAGATGGCTAGTCCAAGGTAGTATGCTTTACCAATGCCTGAATACCGTGTATTGTCCTACCCCAAAGACGACGTCGCATACCATAACCGAATTTGGCACGCAATACATCGGTCATTCCTCCTAGGCCGGTACAATCTCGGTGCCCCAGTAATCGTCCGAGGAATCAGATATCTCGTGCACGAGTTATCCGTGACCATGCAAGTCTCTTGTCAGGTACATATTCGGATCAGATTCAGGTTCAAGATTGTTCTTAAAATATATCGACTTCCCGAGCCGTTCTATTCAGTGCAGGACGAGTGTTGTTTAACTTGTCATGATGCAGTCCCTAGTTCGAGACTGCCTCGGCGACCTAACGGTCCCGAATGCTTTCAGGTTCATTCTTGTGCGGAACGATTATTCGATAGTCTTGCGGGGAACTTAGACAAGGCAAGGATAGTGTTACACGGTCGTGGCATGAATTTACGGTACGGGCATAACGGATATATAAAATAGACAAGTATTGCAACACTATGAATATAACTTAAGGAAACATTTGGCATAGTCTGACTTGAAAACATAAGCGAGTACGCTAGCACGAGTCTAAGGTCTAGTGTGGGGTGAAACCGCATAGGGACATATCAGGCGACATAATCCATAAGGCAAGCAGTGTAAACAAGTGAAGCAGTGTACTACGAAGAGTATACAGTGATCTACTCGAGGCATAGCATGGTCTACTTTACGAAGCTAAGGTAGCATACGAGGGTCCGATTATAAGCCAAGTTTTATTTCTATACTCTAACACAAGCAATACAAGATGAGATTATTCCCTTAGCTAGGTGCGTTGTATTCTTTATTAGCATGCAGGGGATGATTCACCTAGCGACAAGTATGTATCGTCTATATTTTAAGTGTGCAGGCTAAGCAAAAACATGTTCATCGTAGCCATCCACCTTAGCGATGATTCGTCTCGGTCGGACGATACTCCGAGCGAGCCTTTGAAAGTCTAAGTCTGAACTCCTGAAGGGTCAAGTCTGGAAATCCTTTGCCTCAAACGAGTCTTCTTGCTGAGCAAAGCGGGTCGGATCATTGTACTTGCGCCGTTTGAATCGGCTATCCGCTTGAACGGAATGGGTCGTTACAACTTGGCTGGAGTATTGGCAAGTTGTGTCGTCGAAGTTGTAGGGTTTCTCCAGCCCTTGAGCTGTATCCTTCCGCAAAGGCTTGTTAAAGTGGGTCTCCTGCTTTTGTTTATCTGCTGTAGGTGGCTGGGATGGACCTGAATCTGATACAGTAGGTGTTGTGGTTAGAGGAATAACGTCTTCAGGAGCATCAAGGTCGCGCTGGTAGGCTAGGCCCGACCTAGTTGCTCCTGCCAAAGCTTCGGCGGCGGGAGGAGAAACCATGTGATAAGCTTTGGACTCCTTCCTTTGGACTTGATGGCAGAAGGTGTCGCCTGCTGCATTACGTCATATGCAAGATCTGGTTGGACCTACATGACCTCGCCCCATGGTGTGCTAAGAGGTACCAGTCCGGCTGCTTGGTTGCGAGCTGGAGGGAGATTAACCTCCATTGTTGCCCTCGGGATCGGGACAACACCATCTTGGGCCTTTGTTACTGGAAAGTCACCAAACTGGAGAGATACCATGTTGCCAGCAATCGTCTTGTCCTCAAACCAAGGTGAGGGCTTTGGAATTGAGCTGGCACTGGATGTATCGTTTCAACACGTAGCAATCTCGTGTTGGATGATGGACATATCGGTGGTAGTTGCAGTATTTGGGGTCATCGACCTTGTCTGTCTCATCATGGCATTTGATCTCTGGGAGCCGGAATTTGTTGTCCATAAGTACATTGAAAATTTTCATGACGTTATCATCGTCAAAAGAGTAAGTTTCTCTTGACTTTGGAGCTTCTACTAGCTTCTGATCCGTCGTGGAGGGCTTTTTGGACACATTGATGGTAAGAGCCTGCTTCCCTTTGACGTCACGACTACTATTGCTGTTGTTGTTGTTGTAAGGACGCTTTCCCCTATCATCAGCGACGGGGATCTATATTTCCAGTAGTTGGACGTCCTTCTCATTCTTCTCAGCGGCGACAACGATTATGATGAACGCCGTCCAATCTTTTAACTGAGTGGCGTCCGTCCAGAGACTTGTCACTAGAAGCAGATTTTTCGGCATGTGTCCATCAGTGTGGACTCAGGATTGTCGGGGGGTAGTTTTAGCGCAGCTTACCTGTATTGTTCTATGTATTCACGTACAGGCTCCTTTTTTCGCTGAGTGATGTTCATTAGGGAGGACATCGTCATGTCCATTCCTCCTTTATAGAACCGGCCAAGGAAGAGACTTTTGAGGTCTTCGAACGATAAGATGCAATTGTCGGGAAGGCTACAAAACCACTCGAAGGCTACCCTAGCCAATGCCCCGACGAAGATTTTGGTGAGGAGAGCGTCGTCGCGAGGTAAATGTCCCGTCATCATATCAAAATAATTCATGTATTGACGAGGAGACTTCCCATCAAATGGAATCATGGAGAAGGGCTTGTACTGGGTGGGTACGTTACGTTTTTCCATGCGAGGGGATATGGTTGTCATATCCCGAGCTTACGCAGTGTCCAGGTTGTTCATTGAGTCCAAGCGAGCTTGAAGTTCCCGTACTTCCCTTATTGCCTCCCGAGCCTCATCTACTGCTGAAGGAGCAGATGACCCTGGCAGGGTATGATGGCCATCAACAGGGGGAGTGGTTGCGTTCGAGTCTCCGTTGGTCCTAGGATCCTGGCTTGTTTGCGTCGAGGTTCTTGGTGGTTGTAGGACCAGGCTTGCCCTGAGCTCTAGCACCGTTTAAGTCAGAGACTGCATCGAGGCACTCGTGGTCTGCATCATGGCCTCGAGGGTCTCAAGACGCCGTCGATCGCTGGTGCCTTCATTGTCCTCCCCAATCATGTATACTGTCCTTACATGGGGAGAGATGGACGGGACGGTGGATCTCTTGTTTTCCGCCTTGGGTCCTTGTATCGAGCTGTCATCAGGAAAGGCTGGCAGCGCTGCTTCTTCTTTAGACTCAGAGGGAATACTATCCCCAATGTTGGAAGGTGCTTCGCTTTCATGAGGGTGACTCCCCCAGGAAACTCAGCGTCCGTTCGTTGATAATCACTCCCCTCGGAACGATGGGTTGTTATAGAGTTTTGGAGGATTGCTACCCCTAGCTTGCAGAGTCATCTTGGGTCCTGAGGCAATATTACCCCCAACTGATGACAATTTTGTCTTCGAGCGGGTGTCCAGGAACACTCCTTCAGTAGGTACTACTGCTTGCCTCCGTCTTCTCGACATGCTGGCCAAGAGTGGAGGATTGGAGATGCTGGACTTCTGGCCTCCCTTCGTAGAGGGAGATCTCCAAGTGGAACAATATGAGACGAAGGGAAACTCCTTTTCCTATTTTTTCGGATGCTACCAGATGGGTGCCCTTGGCTGCAGTCGCTGAAATGTCGACTGCCTGTTTGCAGGTGCTGCTACTTCAGCACAGCAGCAGTTGATGACGATGTTGGCACAATAATGTCCCGGAGGGGACATCTCACATGCCGTAGATGTTTTTCTCGCTTTGCGTTTGTGATTGATCACATTGCGGAAATCGGACGAGGAATGATTCACCTTTACACCCTCCTTATGAGTACGGGTAAACCGAGCACATGGGTGTGTAGGTAATGTTTTTGCTCCCTGACCTGGGATTCGTACAAGAACTTTTTTCAAGTCATCAGTAGAAGACTTTTGTGACTGACCCTGTTCCCGTGCCACTGCGGGCTGGACGCATGGGGCGGTCTTGTATAACTTTTCGTCAGGGGCCCGCATAACAGTTAACGGCGCATGCCGACGGTCCGTCAACTGAGCAGTTGTTTGAGCTTGGCGAGCTCGCACTGCTCTAGACTTTCTCGTCGTAGCACGCACTGGTGCGTAGTACAAGTCCAGACTCGTTTCTTCGTCAGGGTGGTGCATAGCACCGACGCCACAGGAGATTCTGTCGAAGACAGAACTTTTGTTGTCGTCTGGGGCGCATGCAGCTCTCTTCCTGCGCCTGGAGTTCAGTACCGCACTTCTTCTGCACCCCACGTTGTGGGCGCATGAGTTGTGCATCAACCCCCAATCTTCTGTCATCATAGTATTTTTTTTTGCCAGATCTTAGGTGCTGAGCATTTCCCTCTTCAGACGTGGCTGCCGCAAGAACAAGGACATCTTGCATGGATGCATGGTGTGCGTCTTGAGCAGCAGATGGAGAGACGGGAGGCGCATGCTCCGCAGTTGGACGAGGTGCACTGGCCTTAGCGACCCATCTCCTGCGGGTCTTCTTAGGCTTTGCTTGGTTTGGCGAAGGACTCGCGCTGCTCTCGGAAAGCATCTCCTCAAAAGCTTGCTGGTCAAAGCGTACAACCAGCATCTTTTGGGTTGAACCCAGCTTCGTCGCGTCGGACTGCGTCACTATTTTTCGTTAGTGGAAAATGAGGTTCTCAGCAGAGTCATCACATTGTTTGCCAATGATCAAAGTTGAACAAACTTTATTGTATAACAAACGAGAGAAGTACAGAGAAATCCTGAACAGAAAATCTAAGTATAATATTTTTGATTCTGGGGAGAGTGACGATGAAGATCGAGTACTGCATCTGACTCCTTTACTCCGTTGACGGTCCGACGAAGGAATGGGAATGCTTTCTTCCCGTTTCTCTCTCCTGTCTGTGGGTATGCAACCCTACTATTTATAGCCATCATGCTGATGGGTTATGCGCGCGCATATGCTATGCGCGCATAGATTCTGTTGCTGCCACGTGCCCGTTCTCAATAAAACGTTTGTAACCGTTAACACATGTCACGGTCGAGCTGTCACGTGGCGTCTTGTTGTGATCTTCTTGTTCTTGAAGATCTGGTTTGTTCTCACCTTGTGTGTGTGACTTGGTCAGCTTGACACATGGCCTGCACTTGGTTGTGGAGAATTTTTTTAGTTGAAACAGAAAGATTTAGTCTCACTGGGCCGTTTAAAGACTGAACCGCATAGGGGCTGAGCCTCATAGAGATCAGGACTTAGGGTCGTTTAGACGCATAGGGAGTTTGACTCATAGGGAGCTTGTCGCATGGGGAGCTTGACGCATGGATAGCTTTGTCGTGTGTATTCGTGGCGCTGCACAGCTATATCAGGATAAAGGTAATCATCACAGTGACATAAGCACCGACGTCCATTGTCAGCGTCAAAATCGAGACGTTCAGAGCCATTATTGCTTTGCCAGAGTCATAAATGTCGTGACTGATAGAAAATGCACCATGCGCCCAAGTCGTCATGCGTCACGTAACTTCTTGGTCGCATGAATTTTGTGGCACATAGCTGTTTTGGTATGTTGCTTGGTTTGTGAGCGTATGTTTCTTCGAGATTTTTCATGCTTCTACACAAGCTGGACATGATTGATATTTATGTTCCAGCTTGGTGGAGGGTGTTGAGTATTAGTATTGGACTTTAGTACCATATCGGATAGAATAATAGCGAGAGGAGTTAGCCTCTCGTATATATATGTACTCCTCTATTGATAATGAATTATCCTATCATTCCTCTCTACATTTCTATTAGTGGTTGTCGACATAACGTCAACCGTCTATATTGGTGCCATATTCCTACGTAACGTTGCTATGAGCATGAGAGAGCCATGTCATAAAATCTAGATGACCAGTTGTTAGGTATTTGACCTACCTTTTAGCTATGCAGTTTATGCTCATGCAACCAAGGAGCATAAGAGGACGAAGAAATAAACGCTTATTTTTCTCCTTTATATCTCAATTATTTCTTTTGTTTCCAAAGTACAGTTCCAAGCTAGCATTAGTTCATTTTCACTCGTACTTTTTAGCTATGCAGTTTATGCTCATGCAACCAAGGAGAGCATAGGAGAGGACGAAGAAATAAACGTTTTTTACTCTTCTTTGAATCTCGATTATTTCTTTTGTTTTCCAAAGTACCATTCTAAGCTTGCATTAGTTCATTTTCAGTACTGCAACTTGCTTATTGTCGAGTTAAAAAAATGCTGTTTATGTGAGATGATGTCTATTCTTGCAGGTAGTTGCTGCAGTTGGTTTTAAGGGGAGAAGGCTGGAGATTCCAAGTGGATGTAAACCCACAGGTGGCTGCTATAATAGAATCCTGCTGGGCCAAGTATGTGGAATATATGCATCTGTCTAATTTATTCTGACAGTTCGAGTTTTAACCATAAGTAATGAAAAAACAATCCACTATATTGCAGTGAGTCATGGAGAAGGCCTTCTTTCTTCAGCATCATGGAATTATTGAAACCTATGATTAAGCCTCCAGCACCTCAACCAACATGTGCTGATCTGTCGATGGTTTCCTGAAGTGTTAATTTTTTTTTTTTTTTACGTTTCTTGCATTAATTTTATTGCCTAATCAACCCTTTGTCATTGGTTTGGCCATACTTCTCAGCGGGAGAATCAATCGTGGAAGGTGTTATTCTCAAACCTGTCTTTCTAATCATAAGCATTCAAGTGAAAAAAGCATCCATAGCCCTTAAGCTTCACATTGCATTTGCATTGGTTCTCAGGATACTTTTTCTAAATTAGTCATGTTATCCCATATTTGTTTTAGGCTCTTTTAATTCCAAAACCTGGCAGACTGAGGTGCACATTTGGCCTTGAAATATTATTGCATTCAATGTTTACTCAATAGGTTGTCGACTGTAGAAGAACCCATTGCATTTAGAAGCTAAACTGCTAGATTTATGTGAAGTTGGCATTTATTTGTTCTTTTGACAGGGTTGATGCCGCTTCTCCTCTATTGTTGAGCATCCATGCATTTGCAAGACGAAAAAGTTCACATTTTCATTATATGACTTGAACTGAAGTTCAGGAAGCCAAGACTAAACTATTTTCTACTGTCTTATCGATCTGTCATGTATTCTTGTATATATTATATGTATGCTATAACAAAAAATAAAATAAATTGCAGAAATGTGTGCAATTAGAAGAACATGAATCATTTGCTTGAGGTTAGATATGTTGTTCAGAGATAAAAAGTATGGACTGTTAACCTCCCTACCGGTTCAAACTCATCAGTTCTTTTATTTAGATCTCCAACCAAATTGAGAAATAATGAATGTGCAGATATATACGAGTTTAGCCTCAGGGTTCTTATCGGCTTTCTTCAGTACACTGCAGATACATTCCCGCTACTTGCATTCACTACTCGAGGACTTTTGCCAAAGTCTAGTGCAGATACAATCATACATGCATATGCACAAGTCTAGTAACGTGAAATCATGTGCACGTAAAAAAAAAATTGTTAAAATAAATAAATAAATATGAATTTATTATAAATATTGTTATTCATAGGAATTGAACTCAAACAATCAAGAAAAATACCTTCCATCTTAGCCACTCAAGTTTAAAGGTGTTTAGTTATAATTAAATTATATTATGTAGTTAAATAATTAGTTTTTTTTAAAATTTAATGGATTATTTATAAACGGTTTAGACGGTTCAATTTTAAACTGTTTCTAAGTCACCTTATATTAGTAGAGATATATATTAAATCGTAATTTGTTCACTTTAGTGGGTTAGCTTCCTCCTCAGGGCTGTTATAGGAACTAGTAAATACGTAATTTTTTTTTTCTTAAAGTTATTTAAATATTTATAAATAAAGATCTGTTATATATATTTTTTTTATTGAAAAAAAAAAAAAAAAAAAAAAAATATATATATATATATATATATATATATATATATATATATATATATATATATATATATTTCTATTTTTTTGTATTTTTAAGTATCTCCATATTTACAACTTTTGAATTTTGTTTAAGCCATCTAATTTTAGCAATTGATTTGAATCATTCAAATCAATGATTAAGATTAGAACTTAAACAAGATCAAACGGTTGATAACATGGGGATGCACAATAGGAGGGGATACGGACCCCCCCCCCCCCCCCCCCCCCCCCTCTCTCTCTCTCTCTCTCTCTCTATCTCTCTCTCTCTCTCTCTCTCTATATATATATATATATATATATATTAAATTTTAGTTTAAATATATTTCGAATATTAAATATATTTTTATTTGGATTTATTATATATATTTGAATATATGTTTAGGTAGTTATAATAATTTTAAGATATTTCTACGTAAGAAATTTTTTTAGAATTTTTTAATTATTAATTACATGGAGATTAATAATTATTAATTAGTTGAAGAAAAGAATGAGTTACGATATTAATAAATATTGAGACTTTGTGGGGATACGATAAGTAGTTAGAATGATTAAATTTTTTTTGTAGGCTACGTTTTTATGTTCCGTAAAATTTTTAAATTTTATGTTCCGTTATAAAAAAAATACCGGTTTGGTTTTCGGTTAGGCTAGAGATAAAGTGTGAAAGTTTTTTTTTATATATTTTTAAAATATTTGATGGAGTATTGACATACGGATTATACAGTTCACTTTTGAGGCATTTTGAAACATCGTTATAATAGTAGAGATAATCACTTGTTATATATATATA
>JAYESA010000018.1:44820759-44835759 GCA_036927795.1 Iris macrosiphon
TTTCTATGGCTAGCCTATTTGCATGTGGTGCTTAGGTTTTCATGGTTAATCTTAGATCCTAGAGTCTATTAGAAGAAAGAAACTACAATTATACCTATTGGGAGATGGATTCGCAATTAAAATGTTCTCACAATTGCTAAGTAGACTACCTCTTACTTCGTCAGATTCTTGGGTGTTCCTCCGACACGGGATCATGTGCATATCATATTGTGACACGGACACGTAGATAATCTAATTACTATATGTATTATTCATAATTAGTGTATTAGACTTGCACGTATCCTCCGTGGATTGCGTTTGGTTGTGTATTGGAGCCGTATCGCAAGCGTATCATAGAGAAAGTGTGATACGGGTGAGGTGCACTCGACGTGTTTGATATTTTATTCTTTTTTTATATACGTGCATATGTAATTATATATATATAATATATATATAATATATTATATATATATTATATATAGTGTATATTGAGTTTATGTATATATATTAGTATATGGTGATATATATATATATATATATATATATATATATATATATATATATATATATATATATATATATATATATATATAATTCTAAATGTATTGGTATATATATATATATATATATATCTATATATATATATATATATATATATATATATATTATATATAATTCTAAATGTATTGGATATATAATATATAATATTATCTATATATATATATATATATATATATATATATATATATAATATATATGTTATGTTTATGCTTTAAAAGTGTGTGTGTGTGAGGGGTGTTATATGCATCTATGTATATACTTAGCTAGATATCTATATAATATATATGTACTTATATATGTAAATGTTTATGCGTTTATGTATATGGAGAAGTATATATGTATACTTAGATATAGTTAAGTGTATGTATCTCTCTCTGTGTGTGTGTGTGTGTGTATACTATATAATATATATATATATATATATATATATATATATATATATATATATAATAATATATATATATGAGGGTTGATGCATACTATCGGTAGAGTATATATAATTATATACTATATATATATATATATATATATTAGCATAGAGAGGTTAATATATGTCATGCCCCAGTCCAAAATACGTAGGAATAGGAATACGTAACATGCCATCCATATGAATATGGTACTCCAATATATGGAAACCATATCACACTTACGCTGTAATATGAATAACAATTCATAAGTGGTAAACATATATATATATCTCAGAGCATAACTAAATCGCATCCACAGAATTCATATATAAATAAATGACTAGTATCTATGAACTAGATATCAATATGAGGTATCTTAAGATGACAGTCGGATGGAAACAAATCCACTGCCGAACTAGAATGAAGAATAAACAAGACAAATAATATAAATACAACCTCTAGCGATCACGAGGCTCGAAGAGAAGACCTCTCGCAATATAAGTAGCCAGTCCAGATCTGCGCTCCTGCAAATACTCATGAATAATACACCTAGAAAGGACCAGGTCCTCAGAAGGGACATAACATGATACATAGAAATATGCCATAAAGTAAATACTGAATAAATAACTCCAGGGTGACCTAACCATCTAAGTGAAATGCAAGTTTGAGGACAACTTTGAGTGTATGGGAGAGTGTAGGCTAGACCATATGCTGACATAATTCACCAATCGTGCAACTGGCTAGTATATGCCACATATGCCCCCATAGGAGGGCGCTCAGTAATAACGTCCATCTCCAAAGAGCATGGTAGCAGTACAGTATATTGACCATATCGCTCCGAAGAACGTGGCAGCAGTGTAGTATATATCGTCCATATCGCTCCGAAGAACGTGGCAGCAGTATATTATATATCGTCCATATCACTTCATCGAGTGTGGCAGTAATATAAAGGAAGTGGGTGTCCATAGCGCCTAATAGTAGTCCTCCCCGCCCAATGATCTAAGCATGTTGTATCCACAACACGCCTTAGCTACTACGCCGAGGCATCGTAACTCTGGCTCATAGTCTATCGTTAGAACACTAGCCCAACCTTCTACCAAACAAGGACAAGGATGGGACCATCGTACCATGATAGTCTATGCTCCGCCCTACAATAAATGCTAAGTCTTCTAACATGCATCACTATTAACAGTTATACCCTATCCGTCGCACGCCTACACGTACAGGTGGCTAACCACATACGCAGGACCGTGCCCTACATGAGACTCAAAACACGTGTAAGAAATGTGTCAAGGCCTGGAGTCATACCAATAACTCAACAATTCTTAGGTGGGTCTACTAGACACTAGGTCAGACACAAGTCCTAACGTCAACGCCTCCGTTGACTGCACCCGAGTCTCTCTCGGACGCACACAGTTATATAATAAAAATATGCAACTAATAATACAGAATTTAGACAGTACAACAAGGCAATGTATACTTGCCTGGCAAGAAGCTACAAAATGTAACGTCCAAATATCCAACACACAGGACCAGAAGCTATGGCCTCAGAACAAATATCTCCAGATGCTGAAATATATATCCCCAATGTTCCCAGAATAAGCAAAATAGCTATAAAGCACTCTCCTTTCGTCCAATTTGGATACAGGGGCAAAACGGTAATTTTGAAACAAAGTAGGGTCCACATGTGGCCTACTTTTGCACCGAAAAGCGTGTGCCAGGGATAACGGTCTCAAAATGGGACAAATTATAGGTCAAACAAACTCTAAATGTCAATACGAACCCAACGGTACTTCCAGTTTTGGATTCCGGTGAGCCGAACACAAATTCGCCCAAAAAGTCAACTGTGGGGCCCGCTAATAGGTGACTTGGTCAACTGTCTCAGAATCGCGTGAAACTTAGGTCATAGTTCCAGCGCGATACCACGAGTCCAATGGCGCAAGTTTCGTCGAATCTGACGAGCGTGCACAAAATGCGCATGGCTTTCGCAAAAGTTGCGACACGGAGATTGTTCGCGGATACGGGCTGATTTCGACGCACACACATGTCGAATCAGTTTTCGCGAACTCTCATATATCCGGGTACACTGTGTGCACCGTTTGGTACACTTGGTACACAGCGGGGTGGTCCGTTTGGCGGGGCGCTCTATTTCACAACATTTGGAAATCTGAAAAAAAATATTTTCGGGGTTTTTCCAACTAATTTATTTTAACATACAACAGCTAATAAATTAAAGTATTTGACAGAAAATAAACTAGGTCAAGTTTTCTTCGCATACCAACAAGAAAAACCGGATTCGGATCTCTGTGGTGGAAGATACGAGTCCGAGAACAGGGGTGGATTGCAACTATAATTTCTGGAATTTAGAAAGTGGTCATTTTTCTTCGACTTTGCGTCGACTTTAGCCTAGGTTTGTGCGCTGTTCGAGATAAACTAATCTATAGGATAGGAAGGGGGATAGATGAGGATTATACCGGTGAAGACGGCGTCGAGTTTGGTCCAGCGAGGACGCTAGGAATCGATGCGGGAACACATGTATGCTGTTATCAGTTTTTGTCCAACGTGCGCGCGGCGTCGCGATGTGCGGTCGGCGGCTCCGGCGCATGGCGGTGGCCTGGGGCGGTCGACGGCCTCCGGTGGCGCGGCGGCGACGGCGAGGAAGAGAGGGAGTATTAGGGTTAGGGCTTACGTCGATATATATATATATATATATATATATATATATATATATATATATATATATATATATATATATATATATATATATATATATATGAAGGGAGAGAGGGAATCGCGGGGTCGGGGGTCTTCCGCTCGCGCGGGGGGGGGGGGGGCGGGGGGGGGACCGACCTCTCGATGTTGCTGTGCTTTATAAATAAAGGGGGTGCGGGTAGTTGGGTATAAGTGGGTTTTTGCTCCTATTGGGTTTGGGTTCTAATAGAAAAATCCATAAGAATTTCTTTTCTTTCTTTCTTTTATTTCTATTTCTAATTTTAATTACTAATCATTAAATATATATATATATATATATATATATATATATATATATATATATATAGAAAAAAAATCTAAAAATTTATTTTAGAGCATACTATTTATCTACCAACTGTCCAATAGGTCTCCTACATGAAATAAATTAGGAAAAATTCCTAATGGCTCCATAAATCCCCTAAATGCACAAACACCCAAAATAAAAATTAACAAAAATTCATTTATCCTAATTAGCTCATAAATTACTACAATTAAATTTATAATTAATAATAAAAAAAGTAAATACGGATTTTAGGATAATGGGTTTTACATCCTACCCAACTTATAAAAATTTTGTCCTCGAATTAAAATTAAGCTCGGTAGAAAGTCAAGGATGGTATAAGATTTGCATTGTTTAAAATGCAAGGCTAGGTGTTAAATGAGTGGGCGATGTTGCACGTTGCACATTCGAAAATCATGGGAAAAATCCCCAATGAACGAAAATAGGTTTCTTCATGTGTCATGTCCAATGGTGTGGACACCTTAATGCCACTTTTGCATAAAAGCACCAAATAATTAGAAAATTGGACAAGATGAAAATTGGATTAAATAATCAAAATTAAGGCAACAAGGCGTTCGAAATTAATTAGAGAGTACATGGGATAACATTAGGTGGGACACAAGGGTCATGGGCATAGAGGGCTCAGGATAGATATTATAAAAATTGGGTTGCACGAAATGGGTCAAGAGATTGTGTCTCCAATTTCGATTGAAAAGCATAAGGATACAAAGTTAGATTTATTTAGAATTAAAAAAATAACGTTCGCGATGAATGTTGTGCGACTAAAATGTAGCACAGGGGAGCTTTAATTATATGTTACGGCAAAGGTCAGAATAGGTGGGCGGTCATGTATAGGACAAGGTTATAAAATTTGTAAGAAGGCAATGGCTAGTATAGTGCTCCAATTATCGAAGCACGGTAAGGTGCGCTAAGTGATATAATGTTGGAATAAAAAATACCGTGTTCTATTTCTACTTGGATTCAAACTAGCCTTAGTCTTACTATCTAAGCCAAGTAGGTCTTAATCTTGGGGAGGGGGGGTTTACAATATAGCCCAACTTAAAAAACATGTCATCCTCAAAATTAAAATAAGGCATAATTTGTTAATCCTTCATGTATATAGGGCAAGTAAATCGCAAACTCTTTGCGATAATTAAAATCATAATCATATCCATCTACAATCACTTCAAGGTTAAGATAATCACTGTTCCAACCAAAATTTAATCTCTTCTCACTTTTTTAAATTATCCAATATCCAAATTTAAATTAATTCCATATGACATCTTCAAGAAGTTAAATACGCATATGAATTTTACATCACGATATCCCATTGATCATAATCTCCGCTAGAAAATATAATTCTAGTCCAACTATTATTCCTATTGTTCACTTATGATTTTTATGTGTCCTTCAATCTTTAAATTCAATTCACATCTCTCCATATTTTCTAATAGGTAATCCAGCAATCAAAAATTTAACTTTTAATTTAAATCATCAAATTGTAAAAAAAAATTATCTACTTCCTCAATTGTTTCATACCTAGAATTAATATTCATCCTCAAGGTTTAAATCGATGATTCAATCTTTAACATCCAGACTTTAAATCATGCGCTCAAGGTATAATTATTTGGTCATCACTTTCAACGGTTTCAAGTTTCATTAAATCTTTATCATCGTATCCTTCTTTTTAAAAATTTTAAAATTAAAGTGACTTGAACCTCCCAATCTAGTCTTGTTTGATCACAATCTAAAAGAAATTCTCCTCAAGTTTAATAATGCAACTCCTACCCAACTTAGAATTTACCCCTCTTTCATATAAGGCTAAACACTTAAGAAAATATTTCTCAACTTATTTAGTCATGCTATCGATCCTCAGAAAGTTTGAACACCAACATTTTACCTTTGATATGTCCTTAAATTTACTTAATCATGTTACTCAATCCTCGAACTTTAACACGAAATATATCACATATGATATGCCCTGGTTTACAAAAGAATAATCTCAAGTATGTGATCGACCTATGGGGTATATCTAGTACTCTCTGTATATCAACTTATACCAAGCACGAGTTTTCGTCTTTCCGAAATAAGGGAAGACGAGTAAACAATAATAAAGATTTCAAGGGGGGGTAAGAGAATAGAAGTATGGGGAATCAAGGCGCTTAAGGAGTTCAAAAGGAATTGTCAAGGCAGTTGTGGATTGAAATCATATTTGGTAGGTTTCTTATTCACATGCTCTTATCAGTACAGTTATATAGCTGATACGATATGCTCAGGCATGCCTAGAGGGCAAGTGCATTCGTCTACTAGACACTATATATCTCAATCCACGTGAAGTAGTTATGTAAAGGGCGAACCAAGCGCACTAAGATTAGCTAGACCTTAATACACTGATCTGAAACGTATTAGTGTATGCATCCACTAATACATATGTTGTGAACAAGCTTGATAAAATAATAAGCTTGCAAAACTAGGCTATAAATAGCAGCATAAGTCAAGTAGTATAAAAGGTAAATGCGCTAGATCATGATGAAATAAGGTACAAACAATTCAAGTTCACAAACACAAACAAAATAAGACTCTACATTTCCTACAGTCGTAGTACTAACACCTTGTCTAAGCTGCTAGTCGACAAAATAGGGGTGTGGGCCTTTAAGTTCTACCATCAAAATAAACACTATTGTCTTATGCAAGCATATAGCTAATGTTATTCGATTATACTACAATAATAGTTCAAAAGACTATGTGATACTAGGTTGTGAGGTATACTACCCAACTTAATAATAATTATCTAATACTGTGATAGTCTTAAGGGGGGTTCTATAAAATAATAGTATCCTTGCAGAATAAAGCATAACCCCTTATTAGGGTTTATGAGAAAATTAGCCTATTGTATTATATCGGTAATGGTCATCTTAAGTTTTAAATCATAGTGCTCATAGAACAAGTGTCAATATTAAGAATGGAAGAGCTACTGGTTCTTAAGTGAAAAGAGAATATATCTATATTGGGTTATGGATACGAATTACGCAATTTAAAACTAAGGGTAGTCGTCAAGCTACAATCTACAAAAATAACTCAAAACCATCAAATTCTAACTATCAAGCACAACTTTTCAAGTTTAATATTGATAACTATAATCCTAGCAAACTACATATCCTTAACATAAGAGAATTCATCTGACCTACAATCAGAAGTGTCAGGGTGGCACGAGTTGAAAGGTTGAAGAAGAAGGAGCATAACTAGTCGTCGCAAAATAGCGAGCGCTAAGGTTGTAGAGGGACAAGATATGAAATGTAAAATAGGGGCTCTAGATAGCATCATGGTTTCTTAAGGGAAGGTAACATGCTAATCTCTGTGTTCAAGGTATGATCGAGGAAATACTATATTCATTCCTCTCGGCTTCCTAGGGTACTGTCTGCTAATATCCAGTCAAGAATCTAAAGGTATAGTTCTATCATACTATCCCACTATAAAAGTTAGGGTTGGTCCTAATATTCTACCTTGGATTTCTATTGGTTCCTTAATGCTAGGGTAAAATAGTATGGTCAACTTTCTAACTAACTCTAGTAGTGTCCATGCTACTCTCAAGTCATTCATAATTATATCAAGGGGTGATGGTAAACCAATCTACAGATAAGGAATTCTAGGGTTCACTAGATAATTCTAAACTTAGTGGTGTATCAATACTCTAGTGGTACTCTTAATAGGAAGGTTACCCTACTTATCATCTAACAACAGGGACTTATATATTCTAGGAGGGGGCTATACTCTAGGAACTAATAGGGAAGCACATGAATCAAGCAGAATGTAATTATTCAAATAGAACGGATTAGAAGAGATACGAGTCACAGTCAATTATGGATGAGATCCTATACTCTAATCCTATCTGCAGGCTTGCTTGGTACAGTAATTGTAACCGAGACAATATTCTCTCGACCTGCATGGGCCACCACTAAAAACCTGTCATGCCCCAGTCCCAAAATACGTAGGACTAGGAATACGTAACCATGCCAGCCGTATGAATATGGCACTCCAATATATGGAAACCATATCACACGTACGTTGTAATATGAATAACAATTCATAAGTGGTAAACATATATATATATATATATATATATATATAATATATATATATTATATATATATATAAATATATATAATATATATATATATATATATCAGAGCATAACTAAATCTTATCCACAGAATTCATATATAAATAAATGACTAGTATCTATGAACTAGATATCAATATGAGGTATCTCAAGATGACAGTCGGATGGAAACAAATCTACTGTCGAACTAGAATGAAGAATAAACAAAACAAATAATATAAATACAACCTCTAGATATCACGAGGCTCGAAGAGAAGACCTCTCGTAATATAAGTAGCCAGTCCGGATCTGCGCTCCTGCAAATACTCATAAACAATACACCTAGAAAGGGACTAGGTCCTCAGAGGGACATAACATGATACATAGAAACATGACATAAAGTAAATACTGAATAAATAACTCCAGGGTGACCTAACCATCTAAGTGAAATAGCAAGTTTGAGGACAACTTTGAGTGTATGGGAGAGTGTAGGCTAGACATATGCTGACGTAATCACCATCGTACAACTGGCTAGTATATGCCACATATGCCCCCATAGGAGGGCGCTCAGTAATAACGTCCATCTCCAAAGAGCATGGCAGCAGTACAGTATATCGACCATATCGCTCCGAAGAAACGTTGGCAGCAGATGTAGTATATATTGTCCATATCGCTCCGAAGAACGTGGTAGCAGTATAGTATATATCGTCCATATCACTTCGTCGAGTGTGGCAGCAGTATAAAGGAAGTGGGGTATCCCATACGCCTAATAGTAGTCCTCCCCGCCAATGATCTAAGCATGTTGTATCCACAACACGCCTTAGCTACTACGCCGAGGCATTGTAACTCTGGCTCATAGTCTATCGTTAGAACACTAGCCCAACCTTCTACCAAATAAGGACAAGGATGGGACCATCGTACCATGATAGTCTATGCTCCGCCTACCAATAACTGCTAAGTCTTCTAACATGCATCACTATTAACAGTTATACCATATCAGTCGCAGGCCTACACGTACAGGTGGCCAACCATATACGCAGGACCGTGCCCTACATGAGACTCAAAACACGTATATGAAATGGGTCAAGGCCTGGGAGTCATACCAATAACTCCACAACTTTAGGTGGGTCTACTAGACACTAGGTCAGACACAAGTCCTAACGTCAACACCTCCGTTGACTGCACCCGAGTCTCTCTTGGACGCGCACAGTTATATAATAAAAACATGCAACTAATAGTATAGAATTTAAATAGTACAACAAGGCAAGGTATACTTGCCTGGCAAGAAGCTGCAAAATGTAACGTCCACATGTCCAACACACAGGACCAGAAGCTATGGCCTCAGAACAAATATCTTCGGATGCTGAAATAGATATTACCAATATTCCCAGAATAAACAAAATAGCTAGAAAGCACTCTCCTTTCGTCCAATTTGGACACAGGGGCAAAACGATAATTTCGGGACTAAGTGGGGTCCATATGTGGCCCACTTTGCACCGAAAAGCGTGCCAGGGGTAACGATCTCTAAATGGGACAAATTATAGGTCAAACAAACTCTAAATGTCAATACGAACCCAATGGTACTTCTAGTTTTGGATTCCCGTGAGCCGAACACAAATTCGCCCAAAAAGTCAACCATAGGGCCCGCCAATAGGTGACTTGGTCAACTGTCTCAGAATCGCGTAAAACTTGGGTCACAGGACCAGCGCGACACCACGAGTCCAATGGCACAATTTTTGTCAAAATCTGACGAGCATGTACAAAATGTGCATGGCTTTCGTAAAAGTTGCGACACGGGAATTGTCCGCGGATACGGGCTGATTCCGACGCGCACACGCGTCCAAATCAGTTTTCGCGAACTCTCACATGTCTGGGTACACTATGCGCACCGTTTGGTACACAGTGGGGCAGTCCCGTTTGGCGGGGCGTGCTCCGTTTCCCAATATTTGGAAATCTGGAAAAGTATATTTTTGGGTTTTTCCAACTAATTTATTTTAATATACAGCAGCTAATAAATTAAAGTATTTAACAAAAAATAAACTAGGTCAAGTGGTCTTCGCATACCAACAAGAAAAACTGGATTCGGATCTCTGTGGTGGGAGATACGAGTCCGAGAACAGGGGTGGTTGCAACATAATTTCTGGAATTTAGAAAGTAGTCATTTTTCTTCGACTTGGCATCAATTTTAGCCTAGGTTTGTGTGATGTTCAAGATAAAATAATCTATAGGATGGAAAGGGGGATAAATGAGGATCGTACCGGTGAAGACGGCGTCGAGTTTGATCCAGCGAGGGCACGGAAATCGATTCGGGAATACAGGTACGTTGTTTATCAGTTTCTGTCTCGTGCGCACGGCGTCGCGATGTGCGGTCAACGGCTCCGGCGCATGGCGGCGACCTGGGGCGGTCGAAGGCTCCGGTGGTGCAGCGGCGGTGGTGAGGTGGAGAGAGAGTATTAGGGTTAGGGCTTACGTCGATGTATATATATATATATATATATATATATATATATATATATATATATATATATATATATATATATAAAGGGAGAGAGGGAATCGCGGGTCGGGGGTCTTCCGCTCGCGGGGGGGGGGGAACCGACTGCTCGCTGCTGCTGTGCTTTATAAATAAAGGGGGTGTGGGTAGTTGGGTATAAGTGGGTTTTTGCTCTAGTTGGGTATAAGTGGGTTTTTGCTCCAATTGGGTTTGGGTTCTAATAGAAAAATCTATTAAGAATTTCTTTTCTTTTCTTTCTTTTATTTCTATTTCTAATTTTAATTACTAAACATTAAATATATATATATATATATATATATATATATATATACATATATATAGAGAGAAAAAAATCTAGAAATTTATTTTAGAGCATACTATTTATCTACCAACTGTCCAATAGGTCTCCTACATGAAATAAATTAGGAAAATTTTCTAATGGCTCCATAATAAATCCCCTAAATGCACAAGCACCCAAAATAACCATTTATCCTAATTAGCTCTTAATTACTACAATTAAATTAATAATTCATAATAAAAAAAGTAAATACGGATTTTAGGATTAGGGGTTTTACAATATATATGTAGTGTGTCAGTGAGGAATTGCTCGAGCTACAGTATGCAGACACTCGAGCAGTTCAGCAGCCTCCATTAGCAACAGCAACTCTGTGCACTGTTCAGTTTCAAGGGGGCTCGGGCATGTCACTGAGGGCATCAACTTACTAGTAGCTATCAATAGTCAACACTCGAGCAGTTTAGCAACCTCCATTAGTAGCAGCAACTCTGTGCACTGTTCAGATTCAAGGGGGCTCGGGCATGTCACTGAGGGGAACAACTGCATTCAACATTTACACAGCTCGAACAGTTGATTAGTGAGGGGAATTGACATAGCAGGTCCAACAGCAACTCGTATAAATCCTCCATACTATACTGTGCAGTGTGCAACCATGTGTGCAGCAGGGATGCACAGCTAGTACCACAATATGCAGATCAGTCTAGTGCAGCATCAAGGCTTTGTGAGCAACAGCAAGTGACACAACATGGAGGGGGCTCGGGCCACTGGATATTTGGTTTCAGTCATTGTGCCCGAGCACTGTTCAGTATCCAGGTATCAGTATCAGGTACTCACAGCAACTGGTATCAGCAAGTTCAGTGCAGTCCATGGGTTTTCAATACCTCTCAGTTCAGTATCAGTTGTATTATTTGGGTATTCAAAGTATAAGAGTTAGTTAATAGTTAGCTAAATAGTTTGTTAGTTGAGTTTATGGGTAGTATAGTTGGTTGGTTATAGTCAGTATCAGTAGGTACTAGTCTAGTAAGTATAGGTAGTTAGCTTATAATGGATTTAGTTTGAGTTAGCAAGGTATTAGAGTAGTTAGTTGTTTATTGTTGATATATAGCTACATATATTTATATAGGTATGGATGTTTGGTATTATAGTTAGTTCTCTAATAGTATTGAGATATAATATAGGAGCTAGTATATGTTAGCATTATATAGTTAGTATTGGTTTGGGGTTTTATTTTGTGTACTAGCTTGTATTTATATAAATTAGTGTACACACACACACACACACACACACACATATATATATATATATATATATATATATATATATATATATATATATATATATATATATATATATATATATATATATATATATATATATATATATATATATATGTTAGTTACGCACATATGTAGTGTGGTAATACGATACGCATTGGTGCAAGGCCAAGGTATCCTATTTTAATTATTTTGATCTGATATGATAATATTTGACTTGAATATATATATAAAACCTAATTTTCATATTAGAACTTGCGTATCTTGGGATACGGCTCTTTGAGTGCCTTATTGTTCCTTAACTTAGTTAGTATAACATAGTTTTATGGTGTATCGACTTAGTGACTTAGCATTAGACTCGTGCAACCTAGAATTCATTGGTTTGACTTAAAAATGGCGTATCGACTTAGAATTATATCAACTTCACTTATTTTTATTCTTAAACCTTGTATTGATACAACATACCATATATAGATTGTGAGACACCGGCTTGGGCATCGAGAGACACACATTGCTTAGGACGTCAGGCGAGTACATTTCTCTGATAGTTTTTAATTCATAATATTATATATATGCATGTTCTAGAATTGTATACATTGATCCTGACACAGTGATTTCACGGACTGATACTATATGGATCCTGTCAGGAGATGTTATCCTCTACCGTGTTCAGCGGGTACTCGTGTATATTATATCTCATCGTGTATATTGGGTATTGATTATATTTTGTGTTCACACATTGCTCATTTTTAGTGTGCTTTTTCGTGTACACCTACTGCTCGTGTTCAGTGGTTATATTTCGTGTTCGTAGTGTGTCGTAATTGGATCCATCAGTATTAGTTGGGGGTGGGAGAGTAGGAGTTGATTATGTGATCAAAACTATTGTTATATCGTGTACATTATGGTTACATACCTCACTTATAATTCATCTTACCTGATCATGTTCACCCAACCCGATCACATTATGAACTTGTATTCTGAGGCACATTAGTTAGTTTAGATTGCAGTTATTTCATCATATTGTGATATTCATATTGTTGATCTATATTCTTATATATTACTTGTATATCTATTGTTCATTCATTCATATGTTAGTGATCTTGTATTTTATTTCTATATCTATTTATATGTTCAATTATGCTATTAAAACTGCTTTCAGAGGTATTTACTTCACTCCAATCCTGACTGGATTTTTTTTTCCAGATGACTGACTTCTAGAGCAGTATCCCATATTCTACGGGCCACATGACGGCATACCTATAGAGGATACTCCTATTGACCATGAGAACTTAGTTGTTGAGCCCGAGGAGGTCTAGTTATGTTTGTATTGGATTATATTAGACTATTCTTTTGGTAGATTCGTAGTTTGTATATTATTTCAGATTTTGGATTGTATTCTTATTCTTTCCTTCGCTATTCCATTCGTGCATTATTCTTCCTTAGTTTGTTTTGTGATTGATATTAGATATACTTGTGAGATACCATATTACTCCTCCGTTTGGAGTTGAGGTGATTGACAGGTACCATATTATATTGTTGAGATGTTAGATAGCTAAAAATAACCCAGACAACGTTCTACCGCCGATGTTGCGGCGTAGGCTAGACATAACCATATACTCGTGCCCGATTATCCGGGTGCGGGTCATGACAAGTACTCGCAAGTCCAACAAGCCCAACCAACAAGGCAGAACCAACAGCAAGTTAGAGCCACAGCCCTGAGACGTTGGACTGGCAAAATATTTGGCAACCTAGAGTAGTTGTTAGCCGAAGGGGCTAAAATTATGGGTAAGATTTTGAGCTTTCTTTAGCTTATCTTATTCTTGGGTTTTTGTCGAACGCTCGTTTTTTGATGCATTCGAAATACGATAGTCATTTCGATCCTTTCGTTGAGCAAAAGGCGAGTTTATTGCCCCACTCTTCTGCCTTCGTAACTCATGGTACGTGGTGTCTATAATGTGTCCTGACTGTGAAGGCATGTCCTATATTAGAGTCATATCCTTGATAAGATTGTTGGTACCAACTTACCTCAAGGATTGGTTCTTGTCCATTTTGTGAGTCAGCATTGGCAAGCGAGAATGAGTTCCTATTTAACTGACTCAGGGGTATATATCTGTATGCCTCTATTTTCCCTGTGTGCTGCTTTTGTGCATTTATTATTTAGTTACTGTCACGATCCGCACCCAAAAAATCGGGCATGAGTCGTGGTACGTCCAGCCTACGCCGCAGCATCGGCGGTAGAACGCTGTCTAGGTCTACTATCTAGCTAACAATCTAACGCAATCAATATATATACCTGTCAAGATCTTAACTCCAAACGAAGGAACAATATCATAAAGATAATCACAAGTACTCAAATCACGAATCTAAGCACGATAAGATAACACAGAAGTCTAACAACTATAAAGTCTAAACAACTGCTACTAAAATAATAACAACATCAATAATAATAATAAATACAACATCCTGAATCAAATACAATACAAGGTCTCAATCCAAAACCGGGGACAAATCCGGTACCAAAAGCTAATAAAAATAACAACTGAGGTCCTAGTGATCCTGGCTACCAACTCAAAAATTACTCATGAATTAGGGGGTCCCTGTCTACACCATCGACAGGCTGAGGTCCATAAAACTTCGGACACCAATCTTTCGGATACTTTGGAAAAATATGTCCAGTCAGGACTGGAGCAAGTACACCTCTAACAGCAGTTCCAGTTAAATGATAAAAACTATAAAGCAGTTGTAGCAAGTAGCAAGGTGAAGGAAATAAAGTATGAACAAAAAAATATGCATATCATTGGTGCATAAAGGTAAAGATGCATGAATATCAGAAGCAAGATAGTAATGACTGCAAGATACA